>OX465584.1:24701587-24773268 GCA_950022655.1 Alentia gelatinosa | reverse complement strand
GCTGGGAAATTAAAATAAAATCCAGTAAAATTAACAGGTGTTTTGTGGCTGCCTCGGGCCCCCAACAGGGTCGAGGGACAGCGCCTTGAACAAGGCCAAGGGTGCGAAGACCCCCAGAAGCTCCTGCATTTTTTAGCTACTTTAAGTGACTTTCTGGCCTCAGCTTTGAGTTAAATGGCCAGAATTGTGAAAATATTACTCACCATCTTTTATATTTTTATTTTTATCCACCACCCCTCGCCGGATTCATATTGATCTCAAGAATGACCATTCGGGTGTAAAAAAAATCTTTAAATTGGTGAAATCCCATGCCTGATATATATTGGGGAGTTTTCCATTGATTAATAAAGTCACTAAGAGAAGCATCAGCATTTTTGCGGGGCGAGGTATTAAACTTTGGTTAGAATTGGTAAGAATACAGATACCAAGGTATATGTCAGGTGGGGGTGGGGCTGTGTGAGTGGACAGGCAACACAGTATAGGTGAGGGCTGGGTTAGTGAAAAGGTAATACATGTAGAGGACAGGTGAGGGCTGGATCAGTAAAAAGATAACATAGTATAGGGTTGAGGTTCGGGTAAGTAAACAGGTAACAGAGTAATAGGTGAGGGATGACTGAGTATAAAGGTAACCGCGTATAGGGCACATAGCCATTGTGCTATGGACGCGGCCATCTTGCCACCCCCCCCCCCCCCCCTCCCCGACGCCATCTATGACACAAGATGGCGGGATCAAAAATATTTTGGGTGGCTTGTCATGGGGGAACCTAAGCCTCCTCTCAATATTATCTATAGATTATAACAGCTGATAACAGAGGTTGCCCCCAGACTAGTGGCGCTATCTTACAATTACCTGGCAGATACTGGCAAAACGAGCAATTACTCTGTGCCCTATAGCCTATAGGTGAGGGATGTGTCAGAACACAGGGAACACAGTGTAAATATGGTCCACTTAGGTAGTCCAGATGAGTCAGGGGGAGACGGGCAGGTAAGGGTATACGTAACTGAGTCCGGGGCGTAGCTCAGTGATGGTCGGGGTTGTTGTACCACAGACCACCGTGGGTCACACAGGGCCCGGTGGGGCCGGGAGGAGGCCGGGAGGAGGCGGGGAGGAGGGCCGGGGAGGAAGGCGGGGAGGAGGCCGGGGAGGAGGCCGGGGAGGAGGCCGGGAGGAGGCCGGGAGGAGGCCGGAGGAGGCCGGGAGGAGGCCGGGAGGAGGCCGGGAGGAGGCCGGGAGGAGGCCGGGGAGGAGGACCGGGAGGAGGCGGGGAGGTGTTCCAGCAGGAACCGTTTCTTAGAAGCTCCCAACCAAAACACCAGCGTCAGCCAGTAAGCCGGGCACGGGGCTTATAGAAAACACGCTCCCTTTTACCTCAGCCCTGCTTCCCACCTCAATACACTTACACAGCTTCTCTTCCATTTTCCCAAATCTCTGCCCTGTTTTACTCCATACAAGTCTTTCTCTGGTCACAACTGGTTTCCTGTGCTTCTGGACTCTCCCCTTATGTTATACTTAGATACGGTGAGCGATGGCACAGGCGACCAGTGGTTGTACGCTCTGTGAGGGTGGTGTATGGTGGCCCCCTCTGACTTCAGATCTCAGGAATCCCACGATACTAGAACCCACCTGGCGGACAAGAAGGAAACCATCAAGCTACCTGTTGTGATAACACTACCCCCTCTAGTGAACCCAGGTGAACTATCTGTGATGGGAATAGCTCATTTGCAGGTCGTACACTATACTTGAGGAAAGCTTGGCTCGTGGGCTTCAGTCTCAGGTACCTACGAAGTATAGTGATGGAATTAATTCCCTATGAGCCCACCGATTGAATGATACTTCCTCTGGTAAATAGAAGTCCCTGTGCATATCAGAGACCTTGTAGCAGGACACGAGTGTTGACCGCCATCTAGCTTATATGCACTTAGAGGAGGTGGATTTTCAAATAAATTCCCATATTTCCTGTTCATTTTTGCATTTTCTATCTGATAAATTTGAGATTAAACTATATCTTTTTGCCCGTGCCTCAATCATTATGATAATAATAAAAAACGGGTACTGGGAAACCAGTGGTCGCATACTTCCCGTTACGTCTCGAAGACACACACACCTGAGAATGGTTTGCCTGCACGCCGTTAGCGGGTGTGGCTACATCAACACGTCTTACTCACTCCTGATCGAAGTAACGATATTCGCGTATTTACCACTAGCCTTATCTCAGCCTGCATTATGGCTGTGAAGGTGTATCTGAGACTTGCCACCGAGAGCGAATACTACTTCCCAACGCGCTATAAACTCAGTTTTCATTTATGCTAGTCGGTGTTAATTACAGCTCCAGGCAACAGATAATACGCAAAATAGTATAAGAATGCGGGCAGATGACATAATAGTATAGGTACAGTAGTACCCCGCCTAACGGACACCCTGCGTAAGTGGCCACCCCGTGTTAACGGACACTTTTGCTCGGAACAGATCCCTATATTAGATGTTTAAATTAATCCCGTGTAAGCGGAAACCCCGCGTAAGCGGCACTTTGGCCCGGAGCGGAGGGTGTACGCTTACGCGGGGTTCTACTGTAATTAGTCGATGTACTTAAGTGTACTGCAGGAGAATAGGAGAATAGGGATAGAACCGCAAAAGCTAATAATGTTCCTGATGTATTAATAGCACTTGCTATCAACGTAATCTGCCTAAATTCAAAGCTGCTTGAATATTCTCAAAGATCAAACTAATCTTTTGTTTATCCCCGTTCAAAACTACCCCTGTCAACAGCTGGATGTGACGTGACGTCTTTTCTTTCAACGACTCAGATCCAAGCTAACACCATGATTACGTGTGTATCATCATGGTCATTCAGGGATGAAAGTTAGCACTGAGCGAAAAATCGGAAATTCAAAATGCTTATAAAGATGAACCATTTATAAAATCTTATTAGAACAGAATGACTTTGAATCGATATATCCTTGTGTTGCTGGTGTATATAAAATGTCGGAATTCCGTTATTTGTCGGAAAACTTGGATCTCTGGTCATAAGATGAACGAACGGTATGTCATTCACCAGCGATATGGAGCTGCTTCAAGCAGGACCTTGGCACGTCTTAACAGCAGATTACACAGTCTGTCTATCTAATCCCGGCTGGCACGTAATCCACGGCGTAATCTGTATTTACTTATCTAGTAATCCGGAGAACCACTGAAGAAAACTCATGTTCTAACGAACCCAATTAACTTGAAACAAGAATAAACTCAAAAATCATTTACTGATCTCTTATTCCGATCACACTTATCCTATATGTATCATTGAGTATGGCCGGTGACTGTACCAATGGTCAAAACCACCCATACCGGTAACCAGCCGACGTGGACCCCACCTGGTGTTAAATTTACACATTAACTTGTCGGGAGCGGTGTATACAAGTGGAAGTGGGTCTTGACTTCCGCTGGGTGGACCATAGAACTCCTCAGCGAAGATAAAAGAAAGGCGCTGACTTGCTGATGCATGTGGTAACAGAATGGTCCAACATTCACTTAACTAGACGTGTATTTTATTTTGTGTCTACTCTCGGCAGAAACACGTGTTCAGTGATACTTAAAACGTACCACTCTAGGGAAATACTCACACACGAGAAAGATAGCTGCAGCCCGCTCAGCAACACTCAGTTCTCGCCTGATAACGGAGATCGGCTTTTTAACAACGCACCAAGAAACATCTTACAGTTAAAATAATTATAAATATTCACTTTAAAATGTTCTAAAGTATACATATAGACAGATTCTATAATATAACATGACGTACATGGATTACTTTATTTCGAGTTTGTTCTATTTTTCAAATCAAATCTAATAAACTGGAGGGTGAAGACAAACACAAAGGTCTCCCACCCCCTTTTGCCTTTTGATTAAAACTAAAAGAGATGCTATAGTTTCGATGAAAACACGTTGAGATATTTCGTTCTCACTAGGTGGCAGAGGGAGATGTTCACTCTTCGAGACCAATGTGCAATATGCATGCAGCTAAATATAGACAGCCATGCCATGAGAGGTTTTATTTTGCCGATGTGAAATATCAGAGAGTAAAGCCGGGCACCCACTAACGCAGACGCCGAATTCAGACCTCCCGATGCACTAAAGCCTGGAACCTAAGGCCTGGAACCCACCAACGCCGACACAAAATTCGATTTCTCGATGCAGCTCGACGTCCATTCAATTCAATGCAATTGCGCGTCGTAGGGTGCGCCGTAAAGCCCAATGCCCATCTACCGATTTCGGAACATCCATGTACCTTTGTCGGCGACAAATGGACAGTAATTTGTCTCAGCCAAGGCATCCTAACGGAGTCGGCCGTAGTCGGTAGATGTAGGACAGCTAGGCAAGGGTGAGCCACCGATTAGTAGACAGATTTGCTTACTCCACCACCCCATCTCATCAATGTCTGCAGATCGAGCGAAGAGTTACGTAATTTGCCTGCGCCAAGTTCACCGACTCCTAAACGATTTGCAAACTAATCGCTCAACCCTGAATCAGTAGATGGGCATCAGGCTTTAGGAGAATCGGTGTGCATCGGAGGCCGGTGGGTTTGGCACTGAAAGGTCCGAACCCACCGGTCTTCCCATGTATACACACATGGGTTCAAAGCGTACCTGTTGATATAATATCACAACCCTTTTGGATCATGGCCGGCTACCTCGTGGATACAATATCACAAACTTGTCCGGCTACCTAAAATATTGTCAAGAATCCTCCTCTCGAAATGATGATCAGCCTCCCCCCTTTTTTAGGTTGGGGGGGGGGGGGGAGAGGGGGGGGGGGGTGGTACCGGAATGGGGACACAATCCTTCTTATTTAACCCCACCAATGAAATGCATATTTTTCGAGAAGCATGAATACTTTTGGAAACTATTTTCTTTTATTTTGTAATTTGTCTGTATTTTTTTGGGGTGTGGGAATCTTCTTTTTTTAAACCAGAAGTTATTTTGCTTAGTATTATCTACTATGGAAATCAAACCGCACAAGGAGTCAGATTTGCCCACACGAGTGGAATGTAGATGCAGAGGCTTACCCTCTGGTGACCAATTGGTAGGGATAGCTATGTTACGCTCGTGGGATTATTTGAATTCCGCGGTCGGCTAGCACTCGTCCTTAGAACTGATCCTCTAAAACCGGCAGTCTGCTGATAGGGACCTAATTAGTCAGAGTACAAGTGCCTTGTTTGACATAGACCACAACAGCCTCTACTCTAGCCAATCGGTCCAATAGTGTGGGTCAATCAGGAGGACAAATCCAGACTTGTTTCTCTGCGCTCCAAGCACATATGTGGTCTTTGATAACACTCAAGGTGAACGACTGGAGTTCCGCATGGAGATTAGCTCAGGGAAGTGTGAGCTTTGCGAGTACCTGGCCTCACAAGACTGAAGTACTGAGAACACGCGGGAACCAGGCGGTTGTTAAGCCACCAATTGTCGTCTGCTAGTAATGCACTTCGCGTGAGGTTAATAAAGCAGCCAGTGTGTTTACCGTAAAGTCTCGTACTTCATATGGCGAATTGTATTTACCTTAATTTTTTATTCCAAATGTGTTCATCTGCCTATACAATGAATTCGTGTTTTTGGGTAGTTTAACGTCCAATATGTTCTATTAGACTTACACAAAAAGTGGCCAAGCTTTTCTAGATATTGCTGCAAAGACAATTCCATTAGCGGTTGTCCTTAAGGTATGTAGGCAAAATTTCTAAAAATGTAATCCTCCAACCCTCTCAGTAAAGTACGTAATAGAATAAAGAAGGGATGTACTCAAAATTTCCACCCATAAAAGTTATCCCGGCCCCACATCTCCCTGCAGTGCTCACGTAAGTTACGGATCGCCCTTTATTTACCCTCTGACAACTGGATGCTGTTGTACGATTTACTTTCAGAAATTTATTTTTTGAACCTACAGTAGCGCCAGGGTTAGATGGAATTAACCAAGCTTTTATCGCTAGGTAAAATGTTTCTTTTAATAATTCCTGGTGGTTATTCATATATGCAGGGATGTCAGTTGGGGTCAGGGAAAAAAGTAGAAATATTTTTCACGTGGATTTTTTCTGCATGAGATAGACAGAGGAATTTTGGATAATATGTATGGGGCTGAGGGTCTATGGGGAGGTCCAAATAACTGTTTTATTGGAGTGAACTGTTTTATCGTACGATTATCTACTCCCTCATTGTGAGGTACGAGGAAGCTGGACAACCAACAATATTGTCATAAACTCACCTCTAACTCTCACATTACGGAGTATCAATAACAATGTGATTTTAAGAGTATTTACGGTAGAGTTATAATAACACTCATGACGCACCACACGTTGGGAATATACGGCACGTTAGCAACAACCCAGCCGGGCCGACGTCCCATGCCTGCTCTGTTTATCATGGTGGATAAGTTCAACAGTCCAACAAGTGGATAACATACCGACATACCCTGACCCACCTCGCCCTCTAAATCTCGGCTTGGCGTCTCCCTTCTCTGCCAAGGTAAGGTATTTCTTGAGGGGGGTGGTGGTTGCTTCGTTTAAGGCGCCAGGATTGTTATCTTTTCTGCTTGTTTTACGTGGCTGTATGTTGGCAGCGGAGATTTTCTGAGAGGCTTATGTCAGAGTAATAACAATAACGGGACTTCCTTTTCCACTGTCCTTTAATATAGCACTGGGTATTAACACCGTGTATTGATGTTCTTGGATGATGTATAATCATCAATATGGGGATGTAAGGATAACTCAGTAAGAATCACAAGGTGATATTAGACAAATTTCATATACGAGGGAAGTGAGTGGCTTAGTATAATCATACATGTATTGAAAAGAATGGCCCCCTAGTTCCATATGTTCTCCTGGTAGAAGAATCAGAGCCCACAAAACCCTGCACATGAAAACGACCCAGACCACTGCGCCCCAGAGAACTCTATCATAAATATCAATATCTACTCCACTATGCACGTTCTGAAGTGCATGTACATTGTGGTCTGACGGGGCTGGACCTAAGTAAACTGACTGTAGTATACACACCGTAAGACTCTCACAAAAATATCAATATCTTATATATGGCATCAATTAGCATATTAAGAGTCGATACTGACAGCTATCCCATAACCAATATACATGTATATACGCACTTTCTGTCTATGCCCATTTAATGGTGATTTCGTATCAAACTAGTATTTCTATAGCATATCTAAGTAAATGTTTACTAAATATTTTAGTATGAAAAATATAGACAGGAAGAGACTTCAGCATTTTGGTATATCAGTGGCACAATTGACTAAGTCTTGGAGTATCACATCTGATAAGAGAGTAATCTAGTCAGGGATGTCAGTTGGGGTCATAAATAAAAGAGGATATATTTTTCATGTGGAATTTACTGCCTCAAAGAGACTGAGAGAACCTGGGAAACATATAGTTATTGGCCATGGAATGGGGCTAGGGTGTGTGGGGAGGTTTGTAACCACCGTTTATTGGTTCGAATGAGGCCCAATTTATACGATCTTTGTGTTATACATGAAAGAGAAAGTTATAAACTAAAAATGAAAACAAGGATTTCCTTGGAAAAGAGGAATACTGTCATCCCTGTCTAGTGACCTTCATCTCATATACATGGTCGATATTGACCTGATATCGCCCTGACTGTAGCTGCAGCGTTAAAACCCCACAAAAATAACCCGACTTGGGGGGAGATTTCTCCTCCACCATCACAACCCCCGGACACTGACGCACACGCTGCAGGTAACAGGCCCACCTACAGGGCCCACCTACCGGGACGGGAATTGGCGACTAGTGGAGAATGCTGGGTCCGCGGGTCTGCTAATGGAGCGTGGGATGCTGGAGAATGGCGTTAACTGAGTAAGCAGGGAGAGGGGAGTGGTGAGCAGAGATGCGGTTATATACATACACAATAATACCATGATTTTAATCTCCATGGCCGTATTCTCCACACAGTTGACGCGCAGTATTATCAGCATTGCAAATTTAAGTTATCAAAGGAAAGAGAAACTGGCGGCCCATATTCCCACGCACTAATTTGCATGTTGGCAACTTTTTTCGTATTCTCCTAGGAGAATACGACTTTCCATATCGTACTCAGTACGATCTATACGTTTCCTAGGAAGATTTCATATTGGGTGGAGAGTAAAATAGCAGCTGTGGGAAGGAAAGAGGGAGCGGCGTGTGGCTGAAAGAGGGGATAGATCCTCAGTGTGATCGTTGACCGCCAGGTGTATATGCTACCCAATTTAAAACAGTGAGACAGGGAGTGAATATGAAAGGCGAAATTTGTGTAATGTTTTAAGGCTAGCGGCAGACGAGCTTCAGTCCCTGCATCCTATGGCTATCCCCCAACTTACTTCACCACTCCTCGCGGGGATGATTCCTGGACCTGTCAGCCGTTTGGGGAAATTGACAAGTAGCTTGATTTCTTAATGAATGTCCATAATCCAAGACTTAAGCAAGTCTAGACCAGCGGGGCAAGCGATGCAACAAAGGGGAGGGGAGGAAGCAATAATATTGATCATCTTTAGGAGTTTCCACTAGGGTAAATTTCCCCTTATTTCAGTAAGCATTGCAAATTTAAGTTTCCCCTCATTTCAGGAGAGTCATGCTTATTACTAAATTAAAACTGATATTTTCTTGTAGTTCGTTTGCTGTACATTGAAATAATTGTACTAATATTTTTTCTATATTGGGCCCCAAGCTAGTTCCAGGACGTGGCGGTTTTGTAATAATACACTAAAAACATGAGTGAGTTGAGTTGCTCCTACAAATACCTAACGACAGAAGTTGCCTAAACTCCTAGAAACTACTCGAAGCCCACAACTGACAACCACATCTGGTTTCGAAATGTTTCCCAGGCAATGTACTCAATATCAAGTCCCCTCAAACCCCTCAAGGTTTTATGATATCCGATCGATTATTCTTCTGCGTATTGTAAAATATTAACCAACGCCAATATTGCCGTGTTGTATTTTTCCAGGGGGTATATGGTAGTTATATACTTCAGGGAAGGGGGTGGTAGTTTTCCTCAGTGATTTTATTCCCAAAACATTGGCGTATACCTAAAGAAAGATACATGTAATTCCTCGTGCATATCAACTACAACTATTCTTCGATTTGAATGCATACCGAATGAAATATTTAGGTGCATCTATAATACACATTTATGTATGAATTAAAGAAACCTCAGTGCAACAAGAACAGAGGGGTTGGGGGTCATTTCACACGGATTTACGGTAGCTGAGAAAGCCGTTCTGACCCAGGAGCATTCACTGATGTAACACCCACTGCGTTATGATTCTGCTATAATCCCCAGGTGGGAATCCACTGAGAAGTGTGGTTATGTGTCCAGAGACGGCTCAAATATAATATCCACTGACGAGGATCTCAGACGGTTTGCATATTGCTGCAGTGTACTAGTAGTTAGCACCCACCCCACCCCACCCCGACCACCGAGCACAGGGCTCCCACCAAGACGGCAGCAAACACACCAATGATACTTGGTATGTTTACCATGTCAGCAAGCCTTAAAGCTCCATTAGTGCCCGCTGCCTAAATCCCCACTCGGGGCTGGGTGGAGGTGAGAAAGCGCGGCGTTTAGGGCTAGCTGCAGGCGGAATGCGCACTGCTGACCGGTCCACCTGCCTGGTTACCACGTCTCAGTGAAGGATACATCACAGGTGGGAGTAGTTTACACCAGGGGGTCTGTCTGCACACCTGGGCCTCAGCTGAGTGATTAGTTTGTGAGAGGGTGGACAGAAGTCACCTGAATTACCCCTCACCCGACATCAGAGATTGGAATGTGATATGAGAGGGTTCATTACACATCCCCGAGACTATCACGACACTGGCTGATTGCTGGTTCTGCATGTAGATATTTCCGAATATTACGGATTATTTTACTCACATCTCGGGAATCTAACCGGACAATCTTACATATGCATGTGTTAAAGATCAAGAAACCCAAGTCATAACCAGTTCTTTGGAGAACACACGGGAAGTGGAATTCATGGAGCGTTTGGTGTAATATTATTACCACTGAATTCAGCAATTTACGAAGATGGAATCCGAGAAAAAGGAACAGGAGGATAAAAAGCAGGAGCAAGTACGTACCTCGTCATTTTAGGGGCGGGCAGATAAATGTGTTCAATGTAATATGTATATGCTAAGACACCACCTCACACGAAAGATTATCATCAGCCATACACGATGTGGCAATATTGAATTGGTTCCTTTAATTCATCCAGTTCTACATCCTAGCAGTTTCATCGTACTGAGTATAATTTTGAAGCGACCCCCTAAAATCCCGAACCTCTATGCACTGATGTCACACATTTCACAAGTACAATCAGAGAACCCAAAGTATCATTGGTTAAATAGCTTAGCCCACAGTGGATTAGAACGATAATTTATTTTTTTATGTATTGAAAAAAAAAATCATGAAATATGCACTTATTTCATATCGGAAATAAAATGTAATAAGTGTCTGAAGGCATCTTAAATTCCTGCATGGTCATGCCTCTAGGCATCTTCATGACCGGAAGAGTTAAATGTAACAGCAATGGGAGGAGACTAGGGGACACCTGAGTGACTGGCTGTATGATGAGAAGTGAGTGATAGCTGCTCGCCAAGTGCAGAGCGGTCGCCTGAGCAGTTCCCGGGTAACTCAACTGTCCAAAGGCCAAGTCCTTAACATGAACACTGCACGGCTCAACCCTCTGCAGCAGGCTCAGTCAGAATCGGAGCGGCGCAGTGTCAAACGAGATGCTTCAACCGCTGGTGCCCCGCAGGGGGTGGTAAGAGAATGGTGTGTGGTGTCAATAACTAGCGAGATGAGGGTAGTGGTTCGTCTCGAAGGTCAAGCTGAAGGTCAGGTGGTGGTAGATACTGGTAACCTTTACGTCTGTTAACTGGTTAGTGTACATTACGCGTGGGAAGAAGTTCATTCCTTTACATGTGTACTGCATCAAGGTTTGATGGAATCTACTATACATCAATCCCGACGGCATTTGCTGCTAGCGGTCGCTAGTGCTGCAAGCCAAAATCAGTACATAAATACAGAATCCGTTGTCCGAATTTCAACTCAGATATCATCCTATGTTGTTACCCTGTATCCGAAACCTAACTTTATCTTGTATAAAACCGAGCTTGCTACTACTCGTCATAGTACCAGGCCCCTGGTGTAAGTTTATATAACAAACTTATTGAGAATGACGTATAGGTTTTTTAAAATATGGAACATACACCTGTCGTTCCGTTTTTGCCTTAGAGGCTCATCTTGTTTTTTTTCTGCCTGGTGATTGGTCAGCAGATGGGCGTTGAGTGATAATTCTCAAGTTTATTTATCTGTAATGCAGTGATTTCTGGTTACATCCTAATAATTTACCACCAATACTCCCTAGATGTAGGTATCACTTTACTGAGTTAAGTCAGGTAGCTACCACCTCAATATTAAACGTGGACCAACACCAAACATACACTTGCGACATCTACACGGAGCGATCTATGCATATCTATAACAGATGGGTTGTTTTGACCGGTACATGTCTACCCCCTGATGGCTTGTTTAAAGGAATTGGTCATATACATGGAATAATGCTCAATCATAGTATGTATGGTGAGGTTATATTCTAGTCTCGCTGGTCTATTTGACTAAAAATACCAATGGCATATACATATATTGGGGTAGACTTGCTCAAGACTTTGATTGTGGACATTCATCAAGTAATAAAACTACCTTTCAGCGTGTTGACTTTCACCCAACGCCTGAGTCTGTTTCCTGCTGATGTGGAGGGGAGGAGTAAGTGAGGGGAGGGGTAGGACACACGTGCTGAGACTAATCTACTATAAGGGTAACTTTTCATTCAATTCACAAGCATTATATATGCCACACATTTTGGAAATCGGGCATCGGAACGATTAACCATTACATGTACCAAGGTTCTATGGTCCAGTGAGCCTTCCAAATATAACCGATGCTACCTTGAAAAATAGTTATATGGGAATTATATGTTGTGAATTAAATGTGTATGTTAAACAAGATACAAGAAAAATAAGAATCATTCTACTTTGGTCTTCCAATACTTGAAAACGGAACTATAAAACACAAAACAATTACACTGCCAAACCTAAGAATACCGAACTATAAAACACAAAACAATTAGACAGCCGAGCCCTAGAATAACGAACTATAAAATCCCTCCACCACAACAGGTCTGTAGCGCCATGTCAACGCGTGTGCTTGTGTCCTAGACCGGCCTGGTGCGACTCCTTTAGCATGTCGGTTGTATAATTTTAGCAAGATTACAAAAACCTACTGGCCCAGTCCTGACAGGTGAGCGTAAACAGGAGAGACAGGCCTGCACCAGACGCTTCCTCAACGACAAAAAAAAAGAAAAGACTGAGTTTAGACGTGGCCACGTACAAATATATAAAAAATAAAATAGATAAGAAATAAGATAAATCACGTGATAACACATTGGCACTCTACCTTGCTAATCTACACCATACCACAGAAACTACTATCAGACAACGGACTAATGACACAGTAGTACTCTACACAAATTTATGCCTACAAGGTACCTTTATAGATGCTGATTGATGTATATTTGTACTGATTTATGTACATGTATATGTACTGATATATTTTAGTCTCCAACTTGAGCGGTAGTTGGACAACTGTGTACACTAGCCAGGAAGCTTACTCAAATACCTTTATCCCTTCTCTATCTACTATTATTCTATATGGCTTTGGCGCCATGTGTACTAGCCCTCTCTATTGTTTGATAATATTTGTCTATAGTACAGAATTATGACTGTAGTAACCTCAGCTATTCCTAAAGTCACATGTCTGTAGGTGAGTGGCACCCTATATCATCGTAATCCGGCAGATTTGAATGATCTGACACACGTATCAAAGTTCACATCATAGACTGTTACCACCAGAGAAGAGTGTAAAATCTGAGCGTGAATGGACCACACTCTCCTCATAGCGTATGTTAGGAACTAATCTTTTCGGTGCTAATTTTGGGATCTGTGTTTGGTGAAGTCAGCAGGTCGTGCCACCTGGCGGACGTCCAGAACACTAGACGAGCTCACAGTCTCTCTCTACGGTTAACTTCCCCACACCTGTCATACAGTGAGTGTGGAGGGGTGTGGTAATGTGGGTGTGATAAAGAGTGGGGATGAATCTGAGTGACACTCTCAGTTGTCACAATGAATAAAAGGATATGTCTGAGTGAGACAAATGGGGAGGAAGGGGAGGGGGAGGGAGGAGGGATGAGGGATGAGGGATGAGGGATGAGGGATGAGGGATGAGGGATGAGGGAGGAGGGAGGAGGGAGGAGGGAGGAGGGAGAACAATATAAGTAAATAACAGTTTGAAGGTATTTTTATAGGAAGAGGAGATGTAACAGTTTGTTCAAAGTGTGTCTGAAGCGTGATGAGTGATGAAATAAATGCATATTATCAACTTATCAAACAAGCACTGCTCATAAAATAGCTGGAGTTTAAAACTTGATAATAATTTACACCTACCACATAGTTTTTGGGTTGTTTTTTATGCACCTATTAGATAGTTTTCTGTATGAATTCACACCTATTACATATCATCTTCTGTTACATTACTCTGTACAAACTGCTCTGTGAGTACCGCACTGAAATTGACGTTTATCTGAATAGGTTTGTTCTCAGTTTGTCAGCAGACGACAATCGGCATCTCTGCACTCGACTCCCGCCATGTTTTACTGCGGTACTGCACCCTGCCCAGCGCGTTACTCATACTGTTTGTTATCACTCCTACCCTACTGATAGCACAATGCCTGTATATACCCTCTCTGCATCGACCCCAATAACAACGAGGTAGCCTAAGAAGCAGGCACAGGTAACCAGCGTGGTCCTGAAACTCACAACACCCACGCCACCTAGTGTGGACGCCGGTGCTGACTGCTGAGATGAGACTGGCTGGCTGGCCGAGAAGGTAGAGTAAGCAAACTTACCATCTCACACACACATAAACACACGGAAGACCTGGCCTTCTCTCTTAAATATGATGCAACCTTTGCATCCTCCCTATCCCCTACAATGTACTTAGTCATCCTGATATACCAGGAAACATATACACAGTGAGTATAGGGCCTAGTTGAAATGCAATTTCTCTGGCTGTTCTCTACTCAGACAACTTCAAACTAGCATCTTTAGGGTAAAACCTTCATGGAAAAATGGGTTTAAGGTCTCACAATCATTTATTTGACAAATGTGTTTCTCGAAAACGAGAAAAATAACTCCAGTCTTTCTTCCACTGCAATATGGGACACTGTTGAGATAGGAAATAAAAGACACATTATCTTTATTTTACAAAGGGGAACCAACTAAGCCATCAACACCCAAATGTCCAGGTCAAAGTGGGGGAAAACAATACAGTATCAATATACTATAAACTCAGTCAATAAAATCGATCAAGTTGAAAACATTCTCACATAATTCTGATTCTTCTGAGTCAAGGTTCTGGCACCTAAAATCCTAGGTGAATGGCATGCATTCACATCATCATCATCTGTCATATAACTATTCATGGGCGGTGATTATTGTCAAAAGGTCGTCTGCTCCGCGAGTGAGTGTACATTGTATAACGTTCTCAGGACTGATGTCAGAATTGGTCCTCGGAGCTCAGTTCATAACAACTGTATAATGACTCATACAGACTTTTTCAGAACTGAAATCCATTCACAGAAAGTAAGAGAGAGCCCCGCCTGATGTTATGCATGCCTGCACAAGGACTGTGCTGAAAGAGATGTGTTTTACGGAGTGGGCGTGGGGAGGTATCTAGGTGGACTCCGTACAGGTTGAGGAGGGATGAAGACCGGTGCAGGGAGAAGAGGGAGCAGAGCAGAGGGTGAACATCTGGGGCTGACAGGTGATCACTCCAGGGTCTGTAACCCACACAGGTGCCCAGCCAGCAAACAGGTAGCGGCACACTCTCCATACACATTTTCCGTCTCCGTAAGACTTCCCCTTACCAGATCTCAGCTGGGAGAGGGTGAGCGGCCGGGGGGCCAAGCCGGCCGGCCGGCCGACGGGTGGGCAGGTGGGGCTTGTATTGACACTGAACGGCAGGCGACCTGCCAGCCTACCTCCAGGCCCCAGCCACCAACTGGAGGATATTGAAATGGCGTGTGTGTGGGACGGGGGTGTAGGAGCGTACTATACGTCCAGCAGATGGTGGGCCGGCTGGTAAGGGGATGGGAACTGAGGACAGCATATTATCCTACTGTGCCTGTAGTAAGCACTCAGTGCGAGACTGTTATCTGGATTCGTCAACCCTGCATTCCTCGACACGACTAGACTGGGTACGGTCTATGACCCCCAGAGCTCACTCTCCGTAAATACCCAAGCATCATTAAAATGACCTCAGAGTGATCTCGCTACGAAAGAAGACAAGTCGTTATTTCAGACTGCCTCTGAATTATGCCTCTGAGAGAATGAGAAAATATAGAAAATACATCGTTATTGGGCAGGGAATGGGGCTGGGGTGTGTTGAGAGGTTTGAACCACTGTTTACTGGTGGGAATGAGGCCCAATGTATTCTCTCTTTGTTTGCACAATAAAACGAAATCTTATAAACTGAAAATGAAAACGAGGATTTCCTTGGAAAAAAAAGGAAAACTGCCATCTCTTCTATTTATAGTAGAAGTGAGACCATACCCAGCAACTATACGACCGCAATATGTATAGCTGTCGCCTCTAAACAGATTATAGCCAGTTTCCTAATGTCCAATATCAACCGTTGGAAATTTCCGAAACATCTTTTTGCATCTCCGGGGATATATCATTTCTGACCCCTAGCATTTTAACACCCACTTGATATGCCACTGTATGTAACAACATTATTGAATCCATAAGGTCGAATGTGTTTGATATGCCATATCATATGTGTATTACTTATAACTATGATAGCATTAATTAGACAATTCTGCGATTTCAAATAAGACAGTTATTAAAGTTTACAATTGCTTCCTTTTTACATGGTAATCAGTGCATGTGCTGATTGCTTGGTTAACTGCCTTAATGACTTCTCCATGCCGACATAAAAAGGTGATAGTTACTGATGAGAATACGTGACAGATGCAACTTATTATTGACCTTACGATGGATCTTATCAACAATGAAGAAGTCAGTCTTGTTCTTATATCATAATTTCATCCATAAATCTGTCGGGAAACTGTGTCATAAGGAAAAGCTGATGGGAGGTAAATATTTTTGCTGACAGCTGACCCCTGGAGCAAATCATCAACTGCCAAAGGGAGTAATTACTGTCTGATTAAGCCAGTTCTCGGCCGTCCCAAAAGGTTTCTAGGAATCCTTGAAGAAAGTAATTGAAGTGAATGACATTGAATCAGTTATCTATATAAAATCATGTTGTGCTACATTAATCATTATTGTTCAGTGAATAATTTTATGGTCAAAAGGAAGTCTATAGTCTCAGACTAGAGGGGAACATATTCGAGGTCGGCTTCGATAAGAAATAATATATCTAACTAACAAAAATATCAGAGGAGAGATATAAGATATAAGATTTTCTCTGGATGAGACAGTGTGGTGCTGGTGACGGAAAGCTTGTCATGTGGGATACATTTTGGAGAACATGGCGGCTCTGTAAATGAAGTCTGGATTAACGGAAGCAAGGTTTATTTCTACGCACCTCACACCTCCCTAAAGTAAACATCAGCGGAAAGCGGTGCAGGTATCCAGTGTTGATCACCTGTCCGCCAGCTGTATGTATTCTACTTCGACCGCCTATCATTTCTCCGTACTGCTTCCGTATTCATTACGGCAACCCGGAGGATACAGCCATGGGGAATCCTCCCACTTCACCCACCTGCTATAATCTACAGGTCGCTTGAGGCTTCTCTGTGATTCCCGTAAATAACCGGTAGCAGCGGGTGGGGCTGGGTGCAGGGGTCCAGTGTAGTGGCCCGCCCTCCTTGCTCCACAGACATCCCACCTAACGGTATGCTCCTGAAGATATATGACCCCTCTCTACATACACTGAGAGCCGACCAATTGCCCTTGATCTGCTACCGCTTACTACTGAGTTAGGTTAACGAAAGGGACACACATGATCGAGTGTGACTTTAGACTGCCTTCACCCACAAGGTCAATGTCAATATAAATCACAAACCCCAAAGCTCTTCATATTTGTCCTGCCAGACCGTGTATTGTGATTAACAAGGGGTGTGTTAATGTTAGAGAGAATTGTGAGGACAATCTAACATCCAAAATAGAAACTATATCTCAAAACAAAGTCGAAGCTAATAAACCCATATCATGAAACTGAGGACTAGTTCCCATGTATGATAGGTAGGAATTTGGTGGAATACCTGCGGATACACAAATCCCTGTTCTCCATAATCTAAAATAGAGTCTTGTCATCTATATTACTGACATATATATATTTGGTAGCGCCAATACACGCCTCATCAGAACTTGTCTCTGACTTCACACAGTCACCACTAAGAGCGGCAGATCATGATCCCGTCAGGCGGGTGTGTGTAATATATACGATACGATGATGGCCGTCTAAGTATTGAAAGGTCATCACAAGTTGTTTGTAGAATGGCGGGAGGAAATACCGTCGCCTACAGCGCCACAGACGGCGCCCACTGGTACTAGACGCCGCCATCTGCTGGAGGAATTCTCTATAGACTCAGACCTAGAGTAGTTCACGCCCACCCGGCCCTCAAGATAACCTCCACTTTCTTTCATGTATTCGGGTCTATTTTTTGTCGCTCTATCATGGACAAAGAGGGTGTGTAGGGTCTTAGTATCACACCGGAAGGGTTTACTGGCTCCCCGTATCACACCCTGGTTCGGCTTATCTAGTTGCGAACTTGCTCATTTTTTTCGTATAAACGTTCCACTCAGTCGTGCATTCCTTTCCACCACAGAACAAACCAGTGAAGTGTAAATACATAGTAAGGAGCGCATATTTGTAGTTCCAGTTCTTATGCTCCCCCACATAGTTATTTTAACATACGCCAAACAAAACTTCAGTCGAGTCTGGTGTTAACTTCAGTGAAGTCTGGAGTTTTCTACTTGCTATGCAATACACTTACTCACACTCTAATGTTACTGAAGGAGATGTGTTTGTAGAATACGTACTCGTCGCCAGTACAGGAAGGTTGCAATGTTTGTATTGGCAGATACATCTTAATGTGTCCCACCAAACTTGAACCTTCACGTCATACACCCAGGACACACACAGAAACAACGTACTGAAACAAGGGCAGGTGCACTCTATCCAGGACTTTTTTAATTCTATTTATTTTTCTTGTGCTCTATTTTTTGTAAGGGAGAGGTGATGTAACGTCATCAATTTCTCATATAATGACATAATTTAGGATATGGTAAAATATGATAAGGCAATTGGCTGTTTATATGAATATGAGATGTCAACTCGGGGACTATGGCACTGCAGACAGCCAGAAGTTCTATAGAGCGGCTTATAGGTCAATCTCAAGGTAGATACACAGCATACTGGAGGCGGTGAGCTTTTCCGTGGAATGGAACGTAAGAAGGAACTTGTAGACTCTGCATTTGGAATAGGTAAACAACGACTGCCTCTTCTGCGGTGAAGGTAGAAATATAACATCCGCTAGGTTATGGGACTGGTTTCTAAAATTGGTTTTGCGAAGATTTTGGGTAGAGTGTTGTTGTTAAATTCGCGTTTCTATTGCTGAGAATTGCTATTAAGGAGGTATAATCGCATTTTCGCCTCTCAGGATTCACCAATCCGCAGACAGAACGCCTGAAACACGATCTCTTCCCATCAGAATTATGTTATTTTCCACTCAGTAAAGCAACAAGTCTTGAGCCTCATTTTTATTAAGCGGACCCTGTTCTGTGCTCCTGGTGATATGATAATGGCAGACACTGTGATATACGACACCATTTTGTTTGAAACCCTCGGGCCCTGTTTACTGTGGAACGCTGGCTTCTGCCGCCAAAAGTCGTCTGCTGGGCAACCTCTGTAGACTCCAAGCTTAACCAGTGTACCCCAAACCCCAAATGCTCTCCCCACTCCGCCATGGAGTCCGGTCTGTGTGAATAACACCAGATATCTATAGTGAATACATGTACATATATGTAGTCCCTACAGGACTTGGCAGGGATGATACTAGATTGATATGGGCCAGGGAGAAACTATACAAGTGCTATTACTTGTGCTATTACTTGTGCAATAACAACAGAGTACCACACCAAGTTGATCCTCAAATACAAATTCTTTTCCACCTGCTATTCCCACACCTTTATAGGGACCGGTCTTGCTTGGTGAAGGAATTTTCTTTTATAAATGTTAGGTGGAGAGAACCACAACCACGGCCCAATGTTTTATAAAATAAACAATCGTTATCAAATTTGGTGATCTGTTTTAGAATATGTACTTAATTAAGATTAATATATGTCATCTATATCTTCCTTTCTTACCTATTGTTGGCGATCAGATATTTTAGTGTGTTGAAATGGGAAAGATCTTGCACGTCTTTTATCAAATTCTCTTAGCCACTAGCCAAGTAACTCATTACACCTCTAATCGTCTGTCGGTGCTGTCTGGCTGTACTTATAATAATGGCCGAGTACTCTAATTCTCAATTTATATTAGTTACATATGATTTGGATCGTCTCGTGCCTTGCTATCTTTACTTAGTTGAGTAATAACCTACATAAAGACCCCGCCCTCTGGTGGGACGCAGCTTAGCGTCTCCTAAGACCGCGCATGATATACAGCGCCTCCTGGGAGCAGTGCCAGGCATTACCCATACGTCCCCCACCAGAGGGCGCCCTGATCACAGCTAGGGGTCCCCACTGATGGCAGTTTACTGGTTCCCCTTCCGTGTTCCAGGAATGATGTATCAGCAGTACGGTCACAGAAGTAGAAATGATATATGCATGTTCTGGGGCGAGGGCGGAGAGATAAATAAGCTAGAAGCGGTCCCGTGTAAAACCGGAGATTGGAATAGATAAGGTACAGTACGTGTTGCGTGTAGCCATGCTAATAATAATACACCCCGCAGCTAAGGTACTGGAAGAGTGCTGAGATACGGGAGCTGTGCTGGGTAGTGCACTGATAAAGATCGCCACGGTTAACACCTGGTTATAAAGCATAATCATATGAAATTGCTGACTGAAAGTGGAACTGAAGGTATTCTCTATATATTCACAAGAAAAGGTATAGGAACAGAAAAAGGTGTTTTCATCTTAAAAACAAAACCATAACCGGAAACTGGCATCATTGTCAAACTACAAGGCTGTCTTTTTTCACGGTGTGCTTGTATACAGGGATGTCTCTTTGTTCATTTTAGGATGATCCCGATCCCGCCATGTTGTCTATATAAAAATGATATATTATTATGTATCTGTGGGCGAATGTCTCACTTTTACTTAAGTACAGATTCCCTTCGTCATTGAGTGACGAAAGAGTATTTATACGTCCCTCTTTACCATGCGACCACTTTGATTCTCAGAAAAGTGAGTTGACAAATTGTAAAATGGCGTTTTTAATGATTTCCAGGTATATAACAATGAGACATAGTATGTCTACCTGAATATCATCTCTCCCTCAATATTTAGATCCGAAATTTTCACGTCGTTCTTCGAACTCTATGAAAATTTTTGACCAAAATATCTCCGATTCCATTCAGGCACACTAACCATGTCTCCATATTTCATACGACTGCCTTTTCACACTCCATTTGTTTTTGCTCGTTGCAGGAGGCTCCGGACCCGGCCATGTCTTCGTCGCGGGTGTCTTCGTCCCGGGCGTCGCGGCGCGGCAGCCCCGTGAAGAGCGGCAAGTCCTCGCGCTCCAAATCGCCCACAAAGTCCGTCAAGATGTCGCGTTCCGGAAGTGCGGCGGCGTCTGTAGGGGGCGCCTCGGACGCCACGAGCGGCAAGAAGGCTGGCGTGACGACCGAGGAGATCGACGAGAACGGCATGCTGCGTGTGGACATGAACAACCAGGGGCTCACCGCCATCGCCCCGTCTGTCTTCGAAAGTGAGTGGCCTGTTTCCAAGCGTGGTAGTTAAGGCTTGACCCACTAGGCGATAACTGGACCTTAAGGACCATTTATCTGAGACAAATGGTCCCTCCATCCTGAATCGCGCAGTAGGGTTTCTCTTGCGCTTCCTGCGCCTGAGATTCGGTATCACCCCCGTAAAGAGTGTAATTTGTCTCAGGGGCCAGGAATCACATGCCATTTATTTATATGCACCAGTGTCTGAGGGAACATGTACATATGTACGTATTTTTGTACTCATACTGAGTTATGACGTCAGTGTCTAGGGGAACATGTATAATGTTTATCCTGCACAGTACTTATTCTGATAACAGGGCAGATACTGATCTATTGTGTTATATTTTTTCGTCGTCTTCCCAGAGTTTGACGCTATCTTCTTCTGGTTGTTCGTAAAAAATATACCCAGATAATTTCCTAACTCCGTTCATGCCCACTCTTTATCTCCAGTATAATGATAACTTAGTTCAGCATAATAAAAAAAACCCGGAACTAACCGAACAGCTGGTGTAACGCTTTGATGGAGAACTAAGTACATAGTAGCTGTGCTATTTCTGTCAAAAATCAGAAACATTGGCTTTATCTACTTCCATTTATTGACAATTTACAAATATGATTTGTTTCTTTTATAACAGAGACCAACATGGTGACCCTGGATCTCGGCTGTAACAACCTGCGCTCCATCCCGCCCCCGGTGGCCAAACTCCGTCACCTGACACGACTCTGTATCTCCAAGAACAGCATCAGGTGCACACATGCCAACGACTTCTCCGGGCTCCCCTTGGAGATGAGCGCTCTCATCAACCTGGAGGATCTCGACGTCTCAGAATGCAACTTCCCACACGTACCTCCAGCAATCTGGCGACTACCCAACCTCAAGTACCTCAACATTAGCCGCAATAAGATCAACATGCTGGTGCCTGAAGTGGGAAATCTCATCAAACTGAGGCACCTTAATGCACAGCTCACGAACATCTCCACACTGCCTCCGGAGATTGCATTCTGTCAGGATTTGGAGGTACTCTTACTGTTCGGCAATGTCATTGACAGCCTCCCAGAGACTTTACGAGAGTTGCCATGCTTGCACACGTTGGCCATAAACTACCAGAGTTTTTGTTCCATATTTGATGCATACATGGATAATTTGCTACAGAAAGGACAAATTCAATCTGAGCATATCCCTCCAGTAGTGTTTGAGATTCCCAGCCTTCGTGCGCTGAACCTGGAGGCAACAAAGATCAATACGCTTCCCGATAAGTGTTATGCACGACTGGAGCAGTTTTACCTCCACAGGAATTTCTTAGCACGCGTACCATCTATTGTTCCTAATGTATTGAGCCTGAAAATCCTTAATCTGTCCAATAATTTTCTTACTTCTTTGCCTGAGGAAATAGGACAATTAAGTGCTCTGGAGGAGTTAAGGGTGGATAATAACAGAGTGGATGCCATTCCTTCCTCTATCTCCCGTTTGGTGTCACTTGTGCATCTTTCCATGGGAGGCAACAAGATCTCCTACATTCCACCGCAAATTGGTAACATTTCCAAACTAAAGTATTTGATCCTTGAACGAAACCAAATCAAAGAAGTACCGGAGAGCATCATCAAGTTGAAACAGTTGGAAACACTAGACCTCACTTCAAATCAGATCACAGGTCTTCCGATTTGTTTCTACAAGATGGAGTCCCTCGTGAAGGCCCACACCTATGATAAACTTACCAAAGCAGGCCTGTGGCTGCACAAAAACCCTATCACTGTCCCACCTCAGAAGATATGGAAGACCGAGGAGCCAAGCAAGATCTACACCTACCTGAAGAAACTGGAGATCATGCGGACAGAGAACTTGCAAAGACAAAAACTGATCATATTGGGTGATGAACAAGCAGGGAAGACTTCCTTAGTGCAGACGATGATCACCGGCAAGTCACTGTTGACCTCGGGTTGTGCAGCCAGCACAGCTATGGCTGAGTACACCACATGGAGGACAGACAATGATGTCTCCTTCATGGTGCTTGACCTTGGTGGTCATGATGTGTACAAAATAACTCACCCAATGTTCCTGGACCCTACCAGCTTATACATGCTGGTGTATGATCATCGCCGCTACACAGCCCAGTCTCATTACGAAGCGCTTGGGTACTGGCTGAGCCTGCTACAAGTGCAAGCCCCTGGAGCTATTGTCAAGATCATTGGTACACAAATTGACAATGTCAGTGAGGCTATAAGTGAGGCCACTCTGACAGTGGTCATGGAGGAGGTTGACAAACAGCTCCAGCAAATGGATGCACAGCTGGAGAAAGAGATTGCACGCCTTGATGAGATACTTGAGAGTAAGGAGAACAAAAAACCTGCAGAAATCTGTGATCTCCTCAAGAAACAAAGATCTCGGATGCAGATTTTCAGAGCTAATCCTCTACGCATACACGGAGATATAAGGCTCATCAGCTGTGCCGAGGGAATTCCTGGGGTCTTGGACCTGGTGGAAGAGCTGGAGTATTTAGCAGTGGACAAGAAACTGCGACCTCGAGCTCAACGCTTTATACCAGAGACATGGCGCCGCTACCGCAGAGCCCTGAAGCTACAGGAGGACCACTGCCTGGACTGGGACCAGGTCACGGCTGTAGCCAAGAAAAACAACATCTGGGGCGAATCTCTGATCGAGTGCTTGGAGTTCCTCTGTGAAACCGGGGAGGTGTTCTGGTTCAAGAACATCCCAGATCTGAAAGACATCCTATTCCACAATCCACGCAAGATGGTAGAGATACTGAGCGGTCTGTTTCGGCATGACATGGAGAATTTCCTGGACTTCAACGACAACAGAGTGTTTGCCAGTAAAGGTCAGTTTACAGAGGCCACCTTTGCCGAGGCCAAGGATGCGTTACAACGTTGTGGTCAGGTGTCAAGGCCAATGTTGCAATGCCTGTGGTTTTACCTGTACCTGGATTATGACAACTTCAACCTGCTGTGTCGACTCGTCCCCAAACTGGACCTCTGCTACATGGTTCCCCAGCCCGATATCCCCGTACGTAAGACGGAGTTCAGTCAGCTGCTCGTCATTCCCTCCTACAACGTCGACCCACACCCAGAGGACATTCACGAGGAGCTCTGGCCTCATTCCCCTCCGGAGAAATCCGTGGAGCTCCGAGTGGCAGTCAGCTTCCCCATCCACTACCCACAAGGCCTGTTTGAACGCCTCTCACCGCGCGTACACAAGTTAGTGTCCAGCAGGCTCGACTGGCAGGACCTCATCTGGGCCGAGGCGACTGACCCTGACAGTGAGACAGTCACTGAGCTGCTCATTCGGCGCTCGTTGGACAAAGAGGATTTCTCGCCTGTAATCACAGTAGCAACAAGGAGTCCTAATATCAGGGAGGCCTCCAGCGTCATCAAGGCTGTCTCATTGAATATCTACACTCTCCTACATGACTATCCGGGTTTAATTTGGTACGTTGATTTTGGTTCTGCAAACTGTAAAGATGTAGTGCTGTCAGACTGCTTACCAGCAGAGCTGCTCGAGGGAAAATACCTCCAGACTGCAAGCTAAGATAGAGATTATAAACTTAATTGTATATATCATCTTCTTCATAAGATTCTTCATGGAAGTGCTCCTCTATAGGTATTCATTTGCCGAAACTTCTGCTTATATATAATCATACTTATTCGATCGGGACCCATTCATGTGGGTTTATTCTAACTTGTTGTTATAATTGAGATACGATTAATGCACAACAGGTGGTTACAGTGACAGGCAGTGTCACAAAATTCCATTTGAATACACCATGTGAATAGTATACACACTATAATGCCAGAGGCTATTGGTTAAAACTACCTGAAAGTACAAGCCTTCTAGAAAATATATTCCTTCATGCTTAATTAGATTGTAGATTCATCTTTGGTAAATCACAAATATAATGTTTATTAGACTTTCACCTTCCTACTTTTGACTTGGCGGAATAATCCCAGCTCTACATTCTTGTATTTCTATGGACTTCCGGACTTTATAGAGGTGTAAAGTTTTCCGCGACTTTAAAAAATGGATATTATGACTGTATTTTTGTGATTTTGAATAAATTTTACAAACAAAGAGTTCTCCGTTACTGTTATAATCCAAATCTCTAACAACAATTTACTTAAGAGATAATCACTCCAAAACATTTGTTTCAAATCAATCCAGCTTCAGTGGGGTTAACAACTGAAAATGTGTCAAAACGTGTAATAAAAGACCATATTAATAGAATATACCCCCAACGGATGGAACTTATCGAACAGGTAACATCACCAAACAAAACTTAATTATTACAGTATTTTGGTCTTACTTTGATATGTACAGCCGCCATACCGACTCATATTCTCTATAATGAAATTATATTTTGTGATTATGATAGGTCTTGGGGTTCAAAGATATCAAAGGAAATAAAAAATATCAACAAGTACCTTGAACGCCAATGAAGCTGGCCGCAGGGGTGACCTGACTTTTTCCGCGTTTTTGTTTCGTTTTATAGTGATGACCCCGACCCCCTCCCCCTCCACCCATCCGCTACCCACTTCTACAGTCTTCGTGACGATACCTCCCCCACCTCCACATTACCTATTGATAATCCCCACCCCGACCATCAACTTCTATTGACGACATCTCCTGCCCCATTCTTCCTAATGAATTCCCGCCCCAAACAAACTTTATTGGTTTAAGAAATAAGTTTAGTATCTAAAATTACAACACATACATACTATACTATACTACTACTAAAATACATCAAGTAGATATCTATGAAAGAGTATAACAAGAGTCCAAGTGAAAAGTATACTTTGTCCAGAAAGTGTGGCAGATAGTCTCTACATAGTAATTAAATCCCGGCCAGCCACTGGCACAATGCACTCAAATACTTCACTAATGAACTGCCTGAGGGTGAGGAATCCTCTAACAGACATTCAGCTCCATGACTAATTACTCTTACCCCAGGTGTAGCCAGCCTGTCCCGCAGCATTCCAAACGTTAATGACTCGAGCAGCCAAAGATGTGACCTACAGTATACGTCAGATTTGCAACACAATCCTAAACCCTAATGGCAAGCCTTAAGGACAGTTCACACTGTGCCACTTGGGGGGGGGGGGGGGGGGGGAGGGGGGGTTAGCGAGCCGGTACCTCAAAAATGCTTGCGACTGGGCGTACCAGGTACCTTCAGTCTCAAACTAGCAGGAATCGTGCAGTTCACCCTCTGGGTTTTGCCGCGCTTAGAGCTCGAAGGCACGCCTATGTTCCTCAAAACGCACAGTGTGATCTGCCCATTATCACACAATATTGGATCCGTGTTGTCATGTGCAAATACCAGAAATCATTATAGTTCTGTGCAAACAGCAGTCACATGGACGCCATCTTTGACGTGGCAAAATAAGATCGCGATACATATAACGTATAAACTTTACCGATTCACCTTAATATGATTGGTAATTTTACCACTTTATGTACCGCAGTGATAGTCGGGTTATGCTTTCTGCCTTGATATTTCTTTTTCAAATCTAATGAGGCATGACAGGGAAGTAAAGATTCAAAAATAGATGCATATTACACGGGGGGTTATCTGGCCTTATCTTAACAAGCCTATACACCACTTAGTGGCTTTACATTAACAGTTTCAGTTAGTTGGGTTTCCTTTAATCAGAGAACTTCGGAATCGGCTTGCCATAGTGGTGTTTCAGCCGCGTCTCACTATAAATTTTATCTTCACCCGAGACTTCCGATTGTGCCTCGTTCAATCTGGTTCCTGAATGATCTGCCCGCTTCCAGAATGAAGTTTGTGTATTTAGTGTGGCCAAAGCCACAAACGCCGACTAGTAGGATCTGTAGGACCGGTCTATCAGAGGGTTCTCCGACGGTGAATCCTTAGGATCTTATAGTTGAAACGAGGAGGTAATATACACAACCTACACCCACCGCTTTGCAACCACGATAGATAGAACAGCGAAATTCCCCCATCCATCCTTAGGATCCCAGTTGTGACGCGCAACATTAAATGGCAAGGACAGACAGGATCCATTTGACATCATTGACACGTAATAAAATATTGGAAAGTATGAATTTACCTGAGAGAAGAATGCAAAGACTCGCTGGTTCCTCACAGGCGAGAAGAAGAGGAAGGGTACGAGGATCTCAATGATAAACACTGAGGCCACACTCAGCTTCTGGAACCACTCCGGCAGCTGGTGGAAGTACCACGCCAGCGGAGTGGGGATGCACTGCAACGACAACAACATGCTCACGTCTGTATTCACTCAAATGTTACACCCATTCTAATCAATCTAATTCAGATCTGGGTCTATGGTGGCTGGTGCTGATTCTATGAGATAAGTTTCATATTTGTATGGAAGAAGGCCTTTAATTATATTCTCGAATATAATGTCTTTTCTCTTTTGTGATTGAGTAAAAAAATGTATATATTCACTGTGGCAATCCTGTAGGGTAATAATAGGTACAAAATCAAAACCAATTCCTCACAATCCGCAGGTGAATTTGTTACACTGATGCCTATAATGAGATTTCTGACTTCGAAAATATTGATTATACTAATAAATATAAGGATTACCATAATTGATATAAGATAAGATCGAATAAACAAGATATTCCCTCTAAACCGTTGAGACTGTTCTTCTACATTTGGGATCGGATCGCTTTTTTTTATCTTACATAGTTGGAGCATGCGTATTGATTTAGATGGAATTGCCATAGTGATTTGATCATGGAATTCAGTTCTTTGAAAATATAGATAAATAAAAAATGAAAGGTGAACGTCCCTAGGAACACGTAAATTTGGTAAATCGTTTGATGAATAATTCTCATTATATTGTAGGAATACATAGTCTTAAGAATGTTTGATCCTTGGGTAGAGGAGTCATAGGAGTGAATTCGAAAGGCGGAAATAAGATAACATTTCAGTTCACCTTATCGTGGGAGGTTAACAGAGTATGCCCTTAATGACAACAGAATACTGATATTTGTTCTTTTTTAATGAGTATCAAACATATAGATATCAAAGTGAATTATTTACCTGTGTCTCATAGTGGAAGTTTAATGCTGAAATTGAAAAAAAGAGATATCAGCATTGCATCCTCAATTCTGGTGTATAAAATCACATCAAACACTGTTGCCCGTAATTGTCATGACATTTATTTCTGTAATACCTTTCTGTACTTTTATTTCTTCTCTGAAATCAACGGAAGTATCAAGGGTAAAGTATGACTGCACACGCCCAGTAATTCACTGATTTCCAAAAGAAAACAACCTCTAATTGAATTCCCTCTAGCAGAACAAATCAGGGTGTAGTGTGGGAATCGAGTGGTGGTTTGCTTCTTTTTCGGCAGATGGTATATCATGTCCACACCTGGTTGTGAGTGTATATATTCAGGGCCGCAGCTAGATCAGCAGATCACT
Organism: Alentia gelatinosa; assembly: GCA_950022655.1. NCBI lineage: Eukaryota > Metazoa > Annelida > Polychaeta > Phyllodocida > Polynoidae > Alentia > Alentia gelatinosa. The sequence continues at coordinate 24,744,763 of OX465584.1, read as the reverse complement.
TGACATGCTTCTCGAGAGAGAGAAGCATCACAGGGAGTGGAGACTTTCCTTAATCTTTCGGTAGTAGGGTCAGGGTTATTCAACTTTGGTTGACTGTAGCCAACCTGCTAGTGAGTTACCTAGCTTCGGATGGGAAACGTATTAGTAACATGCTGTGATTAAAAACCTCTTGTTTATCATACTCGAGTGCCTTTTGTTCACACCTCGAACTGACCTATGGTTCGGCAAGTCACAAGGTAGCATATTAACTGAGATCAGGTTAGTTTGATCTTTACGGTCAGGTTACTAACCTAATGCGACAACTGTTACAATAGAAACTACATGTTTATCAATGTCGCCTTCATCTTCGAATTCAAATAAGACATTTTGGCTGAGAAACTAGAGATAATTATAACAACTGTAAGAGTAGGATAACTACTTCTGCGTCGCTGCCTTATAATTCAAGCGTGAAAATGTGGGACAACTTGGGTGAAAATGTGGGACAAATTTAATTTACTTCTGTAAACGATGGGGATATGATAACGGATTATGACTAAACACGTTTTTAAAAACAATATGTTTATCACATGAGATTCCCTGGATCATATACATCATAATCGATGGTTTTGTGATCAGGCAGTCGTAATATAAGTGTGATTGACGGGTAGTACTATACGAGCGATAGAGAATGTATTATGTTGTCAACGACAAGTGGTTTAAGGAGCCGACTGGTCACAAAACCACCGTTTGTTGCATTCATAATCAACCGTCAGGAATAAATTAGAACCAGGAATTGACATATTATGAGGTCTGGTATGTCTGCATAAAGTGAGTAGAAATCTCTTTGAGGCCCATAATCAATGGATTTAAAACCAATGGGTAGTGGTTTACTGCGGCCCCATACATTTTCAATGTGGACTTCCTAATATCATAATACGATACAATCGCTGAAGCAGTAGCGTACAATCTAGTGAACTAGAAGAGTCTAAGACCACCTACCAGTGAGTCCCCACCATGTTGGACACATGCTCGTCAGTTTGACAACGCCCGAGGCGAACATGAGTCTGAACAGAAGCCACTTAATGAGCCACATCGTAATCCCGTCATGCATGTGGTGCGAGACGCCTCGCCACCGGAATAGGTTCAGCGGCGCCACCAGCAGGGTGAGGAAACCCGTCTCCAAGAGTAAGATATCCCTGCAAGGCAAGAGACACGTGAGCAATTAATATGGACTGTGGTAAATGTTAAACCAGGCTGCTAGGGTGAGACTGTTATATGTTAACCTCTTTAAATCAGCTATTTTTCTCATGTTTCTATCATGGAACTATTTTAGCATGGAAAGTAGTGTTACTTTCAATATGCAAGTTTAGGTATATATATATATAAAGGAAAATACTTACCATTGAAACCAGAGGAACGTTTGTCCCACCTGTTTGTAATGAAATGATGTCAAACTTGTTATCAACAACTGCATTAAATATATAATTTCTTCAATGTAAGGGACAGACGAGAGATTGTAAGTGAATTTAGAAGAGAACTTACGAATCACTTTTAGCATTACGTAATTGATTATTAGTATTGTCATGGCTGAAACCCAATATAAGTGTAGATGATGTATTTTAATTTCGGCTAAAAATACCCTTTTTCAGCTAAAAATGCTATACGTGTTAATAATAGGTATAGTCTGTATTTTTATCAGTCAGCAGATAAAAGCTTATTCTGAATAGTGTATCATTAAAAGTGGTACCTGAGGTGCCAGTTACGGTATCCTACAAAGTATTTTTGATAAACGTAACTTCATGCTATTATTAAGCGTGTTATGATATAAACCTGATAGGAAGAAATACAAATTTTACTTGAAATATACCTGGAAGATGGATAAGTAGAAAACCCAAAGTAGACCGAAGACAAAGGAGTTCCTTAATCCTCTGGTCACCATGGCAGCGAAAGAGAGGATTACTCCACCCAGACAGAGAAAGTCCATGCCAGTGACGGCATCCAGGCCCAGACGGGGCAGCAACCGCAGCAGCGATGGCTGGTTTTGTAGCAGGTCCCCCATTGACGCTGCTTCTGAAACATAACATATAACTGCATCAGTAAAGCGAATTACGAATGTAATAACTACCGGTATGTCTTAAAAATTAAATTATCTTCAATGTTATAGGCGTCAATACAAGCCATGACCACAGATGCTTATCATTCCATAACATAGATACATATATTTACTTAAATCAGTAAAGTTTCTAAAAACCCTAGAAAACGCAAAACAGCTTTAAACAACCCTACAAGGGAATTCAGGCATTCTTAGTTTCTTGTAATGCTATGTTTTGTTAATCATTGATAGGTATATATATATGCCACACATACAAACCTTTTTGTAGGACGAGTTTGACTGGGAGAATGCCATTGTCCCCATATAGGCCTATACAAAGAAATGGGTAATAAATGGGTTAATAATGCGATTGAATTATTAGTCACAACATTCCAAGATTTGCTTTTTTCTCATTTGAAGTGCTCATTTAAATTCTGAGCAGCCCAGTTCTGCCATTTGAATGGAGGAGTACGGTAGCATCCTTGCAATGTACATACTTACAACTAATGACACTTGGCAGATCGACCTTCATTTTTCCTATATTACAAATGTCATTGGAACGTGTCATATGTCTCCGTCATCAAGTATTACGTAATGGACATCAGGTGGGTTTGTTAAGCCCCAAACTTCGATCTTCAAATATGTCATTCATCTACATTCACCATAGATACCAGTAATGCCACTACCGGATACACAAAAACCTCCTCAACATCATACATAAAAGATGAATAATATTGTCCTATTACGAGGGCATATTGATATTTTCTTGAAAAAGTTTCTCAACTTAGAAAGTTTTCTCAATTTAAAAAGTTTCCATTTAATTATATTGTTTTGTAGGCCTAGCCACCGAAAAAAAAAGAGTGTACTGATGCATAATCGTTAATACTTATATTAGCCATATTGCTACACTGAATATTATGTATGCTGTCTAAGGTTTATTTGTCCACTGGTCAGGAGGGGGAGCAGTCATCAATTAAGTTGCGTCAATAATAATATTGTATACTGGGTAATCATAAACAGGAGTCCATTCAAGCAATTGTCATTACATTTACAACAGCTTAAGTTAATAACTGGAGATCTATTCATATTATAATTGTATAAGAAAAAGTATCTTTCTCGCCTTCCCAACAGACAATAACTATGCAGAGTCCTTGGGCCTGAGTGTTAAGCATTGGGATGTATGCCCGCCAACGGAGACCGCGTCCGCATATAGCACGGGTGGGCTAAATAAAAACAGCCGGGGGATCGCGGACTGAGCCAGGGATGCAGGGATGCTGTGGCGGATGGAACAGCTGACCATCCCCGGCCGGTGAGTCGTGGTTTTGCGGTGGGTAAGAGGCATAAGATACCCCTGACCTACCTGGAATTTGTACGAAGATAGAGCCGAATGCAAATAAGTAGATGACGGACATGCACCAAAGGAAGAAATCTCGTGTCATTCGTATTTCTCCCATCTTTAGTTTCTCTGTCTGGGAAAAAGTTACGAAGGAGCTAGCATCGGAGAAGGTAATCCTACACCCCACGGTTTGACGTGTCCTTCGCCAGCCGTGAGCCGAACAACACCCCCGGATAATCATGAGTGAAAAAAATGAGGTCAATAGAAATTCTCAAATAAAACCGATTTCAGCTTCTAGATTTAATCATTCTGACTTGTAAAATCTGGATAGTAAATACATTTTTGCTGCAAGTAGGTTAAATTCAAATGCTTATATGCATTCCACTAGGCGCAGGAAAAGTAGTTCGCTTATGTATCATGGCATACCATTGGTGTAAAATGTTATTATTTCTTTCAAGAAAATACGGTATTAAATTAAGAAAATGATAAATTTGTTTCTAAATTATAAATGTACAAGGTGATTATTGATATCTTATATTTATATTTTATATATCTATTTATAATTGTATAGTTAGCAGCAGCAAATACGATTTCTGACCAATGGTCTGGCTTTTGTCATTTTCCTACGCAAGTGCGGTACTAATGTTTTGGTCTTGAGCGCGGGTTCTCCAAAGCCGATATTTTGTGGATTTCTGGCAGTGGTAGTTCAGGGTAAGCATTTATGTCTGTCTTTAGTAATATTCGGCTGTAACTAATAAAATATTCAATGCCCTGTTATGCTTAGTAATAGGTATTGGATTTTATCGCTTTTGCTTCAACTTGCGTTCTGAAGCTACCCAACTCCGGTTCGGGCCTCGCGAATGTACAATGATTCGCACTGCTAGTGCTACCGCGACGAATCGCACTGGGCGAATCGCGCCGAGAAATACACAAATCGCACTAAATGTCATCACCCCTCGAGAAAGAAATGCATAAGTCCTTCACCAGCAGACTAATTGAAACTCAGTTACTTTAAATTGCCTTAATAATTGCCAAAGTTCACGCACATGCGCGATTTGAATGGAGTTCTGGTGCGTAAAGTTAAATACGTAAACAAACTACCGGGTACAGTAACAGTAGAAATAGAATCCCCCATGTAAGAAGATACGGGTTCGGCGATACCTCTGCTCGGAACAGTTCCCTCTTTTAGAAGTTTATTTAACCCTTGTAACCTAGCTGAGAACAGAGGGTCGTCTCGTATGTGGGGTTCCAGGTTCCAGGTCTACTGTAGTCTGTACCGTTTACGTAAAGTCGTCAACTCAATGTCAGTGCCGAAGACCTCACATATGGTTAGTCGTAGTCAGACGAGTCCGACCCTATACTCTAGTATTACGGGAACGTACTGTTAGGGTCGCCCACGACTAGGTTAGTCGTGGCGACCCAAACAGCAACGTCCCGTTTTTGGGTATAGGGTCGGATTCGTCTGACTAACATATGGTATGGGTTTCATGGTATGTACAGAGCACAGAGTGATTCCTAGTTCCGCCATCATCCACCAGGAAATTTAAAAATAGCAGCACTGTTGTCGGGGGGGGGGGGGGGGAACCCGTGTTATCAGTTGTTATATGATATTGAGACAAGGCTAAAATTACTCTATGCAATCCCAAAGAAATATTTTGGATAAAACCCATCAATAATTAATCCCACCACTGCTGAATTGGGTGGCATCAGGGGGTAAGTTGACCGTCTCCATGGCACAATAGCTATTATCGGGAGCAGAAACTTCAAACCAAAACGAGGCTCCAGTTGGCAAAGGGTTTTGCCATTTTCGGGCACCCTAGCTTTCAGCTATTATCGCGCAAAGCCCGTAACGTAAAGCGATGTTTGGATTCACATTTCATGATTAATATGCATAATTAGAAGTAGTTCGATGCTATTCTGACAAGGAATAAACTTTGTGGCATAGAAGTGTGAATTTTAGAATTTGCATATTCATGCACTTTTGAGTAAGTTTTTATTTTGACATTTGCAGCAGACTGTCATCTGCAATTTCAGCAGTTTGCTTGAGAACACACCAAATAAAACAGTTTTATAACCTAGAAGATGATATAAAGGAACAACCTATTGTCTTCCCCTGCTCTTTGCCTACATGTCAGTTTTTGTTTGGTGTCTATATGTTGGATATTTACGAAGATATTACCAGAGATGTACAGTGGTTTTAACGTTGGTTTCAATGGCGTGAAAAGTCGCTTAACCCTTTGTGGTGTACTGCACTGCTCAAGCAACTTTAGGGGGAAAAACTGCAGTGACAAACCTGAGCGGCAAAGTACCTTTGTGCAGCCGGACCTACCCATTACTACGCTGCATGACGTCGGCACCGCTCCCGAGAATATGCCCTATAATATGTAACATATTTGCATCAAAAGATTGATATCTTGGAATGTCTTTTATGTTGTAACCAGGTAGTTACCCTCTTTGAGAAGGTCATATTATCTCCCCCACTGGTACTTTTGTCCTGAAGCCTATTGGAAACTGCTCTCCATGCCCCTGTCAGCCTTTACGAGTATTAGAGTCCGATCTCCATTGTCTATGATGTCATATATGCAGTGTGTCGTCTGAGTGTGTACAAGGGTGAAAGAAAGAAATTCTTGACTTCCTCAGGGAATGTAAGATTTTCGATAAGATATGATTGAGAAAAGTAAGATGCCTGGATTAACCAGGCAGCATAGCTTGTTATTCCAACAGGATATGCAAATTTGAGTAAAGAAAACCAAAGTAAGTCTAATTGAACAAATTGGACGTTAAACTACCCAAACAAACAAACAAACAAACAAGTACAAGGGTGATATTCACTTGGCTTCACCTCGTTCATATCGCTCCACTTCAAACCAGTGGAGAACGACGACTTTGACAGTTTTTTTTAACTTGTTGGTTTCTTCTCTATTCTGTAGTTAGATAACATGAACTGTATCATCACTCAGATACTTTCTTTAACCGATGAGCGTGTTTACCATGGATGGGTTCAGGAGCGTGATATCGGCCACCTCGCCCACTGCCTCCGCAGGCGCCATCCAGTTGTTAGATGTTGAAATACAGCGCCAGCTGCTGATTGTAGAGCCGGCTACAATGATCATAAAACCTAATGCTACACTTAGCCGACCTCATGGCCACCATCCAGCCCCCTGCTAAAGTGATTCTGATGATATCTAGATCTAGAATGTTTTAATTGCAATCGAAGAACAATGCAGTTTCTTTATCAACGTTTTCACGGCCTTCAATAATCAATTTTTTCATGCAGTAATTTCCAAAGGTTAATTTGAGGAAATCAGAAGATATACTGGCCAGCCCAATAAATCTATTAGATTGAACCTTAGATCTGTAGACTCGGATTTCACATGTATCAATATGTGATCCATTTGAATATTACAGAAAATGGCGACGTCCGACCTCGAGACGCGATTTTCCTACCTGCTAAAACCAATTCGAGATCTTGCTAAGAATTGGGAGATCGATATTGCGTCGCAACTTGAAGATTACTTAGACCAGGTAAGACAAGTCCATTTGTTGTAGAAGAATTGTGGGGAATTCAAATTCCTTGTCCATTCACTTCAATGTGCCACATGTTGATAAGAAAACAGCAAGTCTAATTTCTTTGATATACACGACAGCCTTATTTAGAGGTTTGGCTAACTAACTACATGCATGATCGAATTGTTTTTTGTTCTGAAAAATTGTATTAATTCGATGTCTCTGAAATACTTTAGATTGACCACATTACCATTACATTTGACAATGGTGCGACGTCGATGAACTTCGCAGAGGCTGCTTTGGTGATTCAAGGTTGCGCTTGCGTCTATAGTAAAAAGGTGAGTACTATCCTGATTGTGATGCATGACAGCGATTGAAATGTTAAAAACAAAGTATAATTCTTATTTTGTTAGTATGACTGGCATTTTTTACTATTAATTCGCCACTCACTTGACGTATAATAGAAATTTGTTATAAAGGATCCTAGGGTGCTACTCCGATTGGATGCGAGGAAAACACTTTTGTTAAAAGAGAGTTATGCTTGTTAACCTGTCTCCAAAAAAAAATGACGGCACCACGAGCATTCTTTGGAAGTTCTAATTTTTATTGGCTCATTATTTTCTATTATATTTTATAGGAGTGCCTGGAGGCATCACCCGGTATTCTTTTGGGAGTGCCTCCAAGTATCACTCCGACTCATAGGGTCAAATCAAAATAGTTCTTTCTATTTCTTCTATCAAGACTCGATAAAATGGCATGTGTTTTGTTATATTGTGTATTTTTTCGTTAAGGTATTATTGTTTATTGTATGTCCAATTTTTATGTGAAAATATTTGTCTTCCAAGGTCGAGTACCTGCATTCTATGGTTTACCGGGTCTTGGAACTTTTGGCAAGCAAAAAGTAAGTGATATATTTTTAGCACTTGCAGAAACAATATATTCAGTGTCAATTTAGAAACATTTTATCATACCTGAGTGGTGAAATCGAATTCAGTCGAATTCACACTGCTTAATAACTTAAGAATCTTTAAATCACAAGTAATTAATTATTGTGTTTTATGTTCCCCAAATTTCCTGTTTTTGTGATAGAATGGCATTGATAATACAGGTAGTACGATTCCTCAGTAGCTTTCTGGCTTCTCAGTTTTCTCGCCGGGCCCATACCTCTCAGTATTTTTCCTGTAAAAGGGACTTCAAACATATTATAAATGTAATTATCGCGGCAGGAAACTTCTACAGGCTGGCTCAATAGGTGAAGGAGGAGAGGATCGCGATGCACCACCAGCAGAGACTGAAGAAGATGAGGTACTGTTTATCATGCTTCCACAATGCCACGTCTTGATTGTCGCCTTAGAGTTCCCTGTTACTGGCCTTTATATCATAAGCCCGAATTTACGGTAAACGGACAAGAAGATGAAAGGATATGAATATTGCCAATTGTGAAATGCTAAATACTACAGACTTATGAAGTGATAGAGTCTCCCATTGAATCAAATATATATTATGTGAAAGGATAAAAGACCTAAATGTAGTTATTGTGGTATGCTGAAATGTTACTTAATATGTATATTTCACTTTTCAAATTCAGTTCCTGACGTTGGACGACATCAAAGAGCATAATAATATCAACATGAAGGACAATAACGCAGAGGTATTATTTGTTACTTCCATCAGTTTCATGTATTCATATATTTAATTCGAATGCACTTATAGACCGATACAGTATCATTTACCATGTCGCAGTCCTCCCTTAACTTCCCAAACAAACAATCCTCCTTAGTTTTTTGGGTGATTATAGAATAAACAGCAACGTTATATTCAGGTGTAGATTTGGTGTGGCACCAACCGTCCTCCATATCACTCGGTATTCTCCAAGAATACATTTTGGCCATCTTTTACCTCTTTTGCAATAATCCATGCATGTTAGATCGCGAATTGTATTTCTGTACTGATGATGTGTGACTGATTGTAGACTGCGCTGCACAATCCACTCACACCAATGGCGCTGGCCAAGTTAGACGAGACAGAGAAAGGAAACAACCCGCTCATCAAGTACGAATTCCGCCGTTACTTTGCTTGAAATTGTTTTTACAGATATATAAGAGTAATCTCAAATTATGACATGAATTACTAGTGTTACTACATACACAATATTGACTGGTGTCAGATACAAGCGGTCGTATGCTGCGAGGATTAAACGCGAGGTAATATACGAACGATTGCGATGATTTTTCGTAGAGTCAACCCGAGGAGCATACAACCATTTTTTTCTGATTAAAGACAATATTGAAATTATCATCCACCTTTAATCTTAATATGGACTTCATGTCTTATTGACTATTTATCCGTATGCGCGCTTTATCACAACCTGTCGCATACAACAGATCTGTATAGCATATCCACACACAATTCCTGTATATTTACTGTGGGCTTTTCGTATCAGGTGGATGATTAAACACATATACAATCACAATGACCCCTGATATCCCTACTGAATTTCAGTGCAAAGGATGAGGTGATAGCGAACCGCTACGACTTCAAGATGAACCTGAGTCACATGCACAAGTCGGCCACCATGATGCTGGACATGTCTCACCTGTCACTGCTGGAAAACTCCATCTTCCTGAAGCCCAGCTCCACGCCCTTCCACCCGTTACCGAGTAAGACCCAAGTTTGATTCCCCAATCTATCCTATAGAGCACAGAGATGTTGTTAGTCTATGAATCAGTCACCAGCGGTCCGACAACAGTACCTGCAAGATGGCACCATCATTCAGGGAACAGTTCCTGTACTGTGTCTCTTATTTCTTTTGAAATTCAACTGACTTTCAAACGTTTACTATGACTCTTTTGTCTCGCTATACCCATCCCATAGTAGGATGACTTAAAGATGAAACCCACGACATGTTTGTTCTCACGTGAATGGCTCTATACACATAAGTGAGAGGGGCTTGAGTAGTGCCAATGGCCAATTATCACTCATTTACTTTTTCACCTCTATTAGTGAAGAACATCTTTTTCACCTCCAGTTGTGACGAACACCTTTTTCACACTCGGGTTGGGAGTTTTTTTTTTGGGGGGGGGGGTCGCTTTGGAGTCTGTATAAGACCAGAGGGTGTCAGTATACTGTTAAAAGGGCAGCTTTGTAATTCTCCATAGAGAACTAAGCCATGTTAAAGAACCTTTACTGGAGATATGATCTCATATAATAGTCTGTTCAAATCCCCTGGTGGTATATAATGAGTGAAGACTGGTCTGGACTCCAAAATTATGCTAGTTTCCCCAGATGGTTTATAGAGAGTGGAGACTGGTGTGGATTCTACACAGATCCTAGTTTCCCCTTGTAGTATGATAAATGAACTCCGTGGAGACTGAGCTGGCTGTTATTAAACGCGGACGGACTGGTATTACTCAATTTACCACTGATGAGACAATTGAGTGCGGAGCTCGTAGTATCTTGATCGATGATTATCTGTATATAGATACAGGGACGAGGCTCCCAAAGAGTCTCCAAGTACGCAGTTCTTTAGATATATAAAATGAGGGAGACCTCACACTCTCTTCAATTTGAGAATAAGAAGATCCATAACACAAATATGTATGGTATACTTTTAGAGTCACGCCTCGCAGACGACCCTCCACCCGTTGAGCCAGACCTCAATGACAGCGGACACATAGAAGACAATGGGCTACCGTCTGAAATCGAGAGTAAGTACTAGTCGAACAGCTGTTCTATCCTCTGTAAAAGTCAGACCAGTTGACACACAGTTAATTTATCCACAGTACTGGTGCCCTAGATATCCCAAAGGAAGTTGGAATCAAGGGGTAAAAGATCTCTGTTAAAAAAACCAGTTAATAACCCGAACAATTAGAAATATTTCCTCCGATGTTGAGACTGGGATGTTCAAGTACAACTAGGTATTTTAAGTTCACAAGATACCATAAAATACTTATCTTTACCTGTTTGTAGTCGATGCATGGATCTCTTACACGATTATTTACAAGAGAAACACCTCCATCTGTTTTTCAGTGGATGATAATGCCCCACCTGACCTTGACCTTCCTGAAGCTGACCTTGACCTTCCTCCAGGAACTCCTGAACAGGTAAGAAACAGATTAAGTAAGCCTAAAGCAGGCTCCCTCATTCATATATCTATCGTACATGTTTTTTGATCAATCAAAGTTGCTGAAGTGAACAAGTTTAGCAGCTCAAACAAGAATTCTATTACATCGTGGTTTTGGATTCTATTCTATCTTACTTTATTCATAAACAGACAACTAAAATGTGTCTTCTACCATATCTTGTCATTTTTCACAGACTAACAAAAGACAACTCCGAGAACGAAGGAACGTCGTTGTTGCGCTGCCCAAACCAGTAAGTTACTCGACAGCTCTCTGGTGTCACTTTACGTGTACAATCCATGGTAAACAATAGCGCACCAATATTCATCGCTACGTGGAAAATGCAACATGCTTATGATATCCTGTTGTAGTATATTTTTCTTTAACTGAGTCTGTTATTGGTCTTTTACCATGTGTGGAGTTTAAATTTAGTTCAGTTAAATAGGGCGGGTGCCCCTCATTTGGAAAATATTTGTCACTTGCTCAATAGTCGCGGTAGTTAGCCCCGTATACAGCATGCTTATGATATTCTCAATTCGTCGGTCCTTTGACGTGTCTGCTATAAATAGATCTGAGACGCTTTTGGGAAATCTAACGTACTGTTGCTGTAAGCTGCCCCCGATAAGGGGAAGTCGACATGGACGCCACCGGGTGCTTTTATCAACTTGTCGGGAGTTGTATATAAACCCTGACGTGAGGCATATCTAAATCATAATTACATTTATAATTACAGATGAATTATAACTGGAATAAAGTATCTAAAAAAAAGTACCACAATTCTGACAACAAATATGTAATTGTAAGAATATGGAAGCTTTCCATTTTTACTCTGGAAATCCCTGTTTATATTTTCTGTATAGACTTTTCTTTTTACTTGTGTTAAAGATAAATATTAATTGAGCCCTAGTCACGTCAATATAACTGTGGCTTGAATATCTCCACAGACATCAGGGCCACACCATGGTTAGCACCAACATATTTTTATCGTTCTCTCTGAGGCAGCATAAAATGTATCTCTGTTTTTAAAAGAGGCGACAATATCTCAGCCCACATTTCTGACGACAAGCGGTCTTTCACACTCAGAATTCTCTTTGTACGCCGGAGACGCGGCTGTTGTTTGGGTATTTTAAGCGTGATGGTGATATTTCGACTCGTTCTGCTGTGAAATTTCACCTGGTTCTGACTCCTCCATTAACAGCTTGTCGATCCATGGCGGAGTCTGGAGCCACACGATGTCCTCACTAACGTATTAGGCAAACCCGTCCGCAAAGGTAAGCAGCTGTTCAATGACGAGATCACAGTTCTGTGGTTTTAATCCCGATATCCTAACTTAGCATAAAGTGGCCTAATTACTGATCTCCGGTACCAAATGTCAGAGATGGCAAAAATATAAAACAATCCCAATGGGCATTTAATCTACAATTGTGTTAGTGTAGTGACTAGGCCCGTAAGGGAAACAATACCCCATCAGTAATTGATAAATATCTCTGGTTCTTAGCTCTATGTCTGTCGTCTTTGTTGTGTACTACTACATGTGCCGATATAGTATGTACAATAAGATTTTATGGATACCAAACATTTGGACTGTATCGATGAATTTTGATATGGCCCTAGAGTGATGATAGCCTACGCGAGAGAAACTGGTAATACCTACAAAAGAAGTGCAATTTAAGTACTTAACTCAATGATCTGACCTTCTACGAAAAACAAAGTTCTCTAAAGACTTCTGGAATTGATAACAGATGGCAATGATAGATAAAGGAATACTCAGTATTGTGTAACCAATATGAATTAGATTTACAAACAGTAGATGTTGTTCCACCTTTTCATGATGAATCTAATTTCTCACTGTGTTGTGGCGTGTTTTGTTTTTACAGCAAAGACGTTTAAATTACCGATCTCGTTGGAATCAGAAGCGACGAAAAAGCGAAAACGCAAAAGAAACCCAACATGTGGAACATTGCAACCAGTCGACGAGTTTTATCTGAAAGCATGTAAGTCAGTCCTGGGGTTATGTCCAATTAATTTCTCAGAAATATCTCTTTAAGTCATCGGGAAGGCCCATTAAAGGTCTGGTTCCATAGGACCAAATTATACTCCGATGTTGACCTGGCTTCTCTCTAGCTCGGTGCTTTATAATCTGCCCTAAAATCGTGATCTCCGGGTGGCCAGCTGGCAGGGTAGAAGGGGGTGTGTCTGGTTTGATGTCATGTCAGCTGGTATTAAATTGTGCGCCCCCGGTGGTCATCAGTGGTTAGATCAAAGGAACGCAAATAGAGCAGCAATGAACCACCACAACTGGCAAACATCAGTTAGGTGCCAGATTTGAGGCCCAGATAAAGGATGCGACTGATTTCAGTCCTATAGAACCAGACCTTTGTTACAACGTTACTAACCGAGACTTTACAAAGTTTAACAAATTATTCGCATACATTAAATGAAATATTGATTAATTTTTATTATATTATTCTAATCATTCATGTCAATGTAGATTATTTATTCACACATATCTGGGAGATGATTTTCGCATGGTTTTACATGTGCCTCTTTGCATGGTTTAAGCTTAAGTAAAAACCTTGGAGTTCTATGTTAGGATCAAATCATGCAGAAGCTACTTGTGCTTAGATGGATTTTGTTGGTGTAACTGTGAAACTCAGTACTGACCCCAGTACGTTTTCAAGGCTTAGTTCGTCAGATATCAACTGAGGTTTTCTGATCTTCCTACATATTGGGTAATGACTGAAGTGAAATATTTCCCCCCTGACTGTGTTAACTAACAGATTACTCGGCGGCCCACCGGTTCCCAACCAATCCTCTCAAGGTGCCCTTTTCCGAGTTCGAGCCGCTCTACTGGAAGGAGGTGCAGCGTCGTCAGCAGCAGTCCCGTAACATCCGCAAACAAATGGTGAGTCAGAAATACTCACATTACAGAAATAGCAGCTTTCCTCTTTCTCGTGGAAATCCACTTCTCCATTTCTAGTACACACAATTATTTGTCCTCGTGTAAAACAAAGATGATATTGATGGAGCTTCATTAATATCAATAAAACAGTGATTTGAACTTCCCCACGGACTCTCTAATGTATTTTCTGACATTAGGTGGTGGTTGTTGATAAGGCTGTAAACGTTGATGTCTCACTTTTGAATTAGTGGTTTAATGTAGGGCGTTAACGTGAGTGATAGATATGATAAACAATGGTTTTGTGTTTGGACAACTGTGAACAACCCGGTACACTCGTATATTACTTCATTTTAACCTCGTCGTTTTATCGCCATTGATTTTTGTGTGTGTAATTCAGTGTCTGACAGCAATATTCTGATGAAGTTGTGGCTGAATGCCTGTAGCAAGGCTAGTTATATTTTTAGATTTCATTTACTGTTGTGTTAAATAAAGAAATACATTAATAAATTAAAGATGCTTGATTAGATCATTAAGATTTGCTTTTAAAAATTATTTCCGCGGTCGTGTACACAATGTTGAATGAAGCTTTCGACACACTTGTTATTGTACTGTCCTAATGTTAATGTAGACCTTTTTGGTATCGTGATTAAATGTTGGATGTTGTTGGAACTTAGGCAGAAGATGGTAGTGAAGTCATAGTGGACAAAACATACTGAATTTATATATATTGTAATGACCTGATAAGTGGACAGTGTCACATGACCTGTCATATTATGACAAGGCATGTTCATATACATACCTAAATATAATTTTACATCAATACTGCCTAGTCCTACTTGTATGCATGCTGTTATGTCTCGTATATGCAATTTTTTTTTTCTGTTTCTTTTGACTGTACCTGGAAGAACGCCATTTGGTGAATTGTACTATGTCATCAATGAATAAAAAAAACACACTAATTTGATGAGACAGACACGGTGTATAGAGTGTGTATAAAGTATGTGACTCACTCGGCAGACACAGCAGGGTCGTCAGGAGGAGCTGGCGCAGGTGGAGCAGGCCGAGGACCAGGACGACCACGAGGAGGCGGCACCGGACCTGCCACCAGGTCAGACCACCACCACCTCTCACACTCACTGTTATTCACAGCCAAGACGGAGCGCATAGAGCAATGTCGGAAATGGCAGTTTTCTTCGTTTCCAATTATATCTTTGCTTTCAATTTCAGTCTATGAAATTATTCATTCTTGTGTGAAAAAAATCGAGAATAATCTTAACAATTTTAAGTGTGAAACACGCAGATTATACTAGGAATCATCCATATGCATTACTTGACCAGGCTGATTGCAGTGTTCTGTCCCAGTTGCTAATCTATTATCAAGTACTGAGTTATCTTTGGATCTTCATACTTTCATGTCATCTCTTTACTTAAAGGTGATGATGACAATGAAGAAATAGACTTCCAGATGCCCGAAATTCTTGTAGACGGTTTTCCCGAGGCTGACATCTTTCCCGACAAATCAGGTTTGTACATTGAGAAATATGATGAGAAACAGTAGATTATTACTTTTTGTACATGGATACATGGGTACGTGGTACATTGATTAACTAATCAGGAGAGAAATAATGTATATCAATTATGTATTGATTAACTAACCACGGCAGATATATATTTCATAGGCAATAAGCAATGGTTTTGATTACGGTTAACTAATGTCAGATATATATTACATGGTTTTGTATATTTTCAGTGGTAGACAGTGCACCGGTAGTCAACTCTTATGAGGAACTTGTCAGACAACATGTGGTAAGTCTTTCACCAGTGGTACATGCTCAAAGGAAGTCATTTGGGATCTTCCTTCTTAGCCAACATTGTGTAACCTGCACATAGTATCTCCCAGAATTGATTTTTCTATATCTTAATGAGATTTTTTGAGTTATTTGGTATGGTGCATAAACTTAGGGAACGTCAAGTTTGACCGATCCCCCATCAACCAACTTGACCGTAGCCATCTATACTATATAAATGATATTAAGTTGTATCAATGGAATTTCATCTTGTCTGGTCTCAATGGCCGAGACTTGTCTGGTACCTTTCCTGTAAGCCATCGACTTTTAAAAAAACATTGGAGTTTGAAAAATACCCCCCGTGGTGCCTGCCGATATTGGCCCATAATCGAAAGTGTGTTTCCCACTTTAAGATAGAACTGAAAATGCCCTCTTATAGTTTATACATAGATACAGCAACATACTAACTTTAGTTTCCTTCTCTGTCTCTTTCCATGATAGGAGGGTTTCCTGGCCTCTGCACAACAATATGCTCAGACAACAGAGTTGACACGACGAACCTCGGAGTGGGAGAAGAAGATTATTCCCATACTAGAAGAAGAGGTAGGTGGCACCTCCAATAGTTATTATACTGCCTTGGTTTTCCTCTTCATATACAGGTTCTTTAAACCAGGAAACCATTAGTTTTGTCATTGGAAAGTGATAACGCTGATAAATATAATCAAAATTGATTATATAAAGTTTAGGTCATTCGGTTTCAAATACAAAACCAGTTGATTAGATCATATAGTGGCTAACAATTACCTCAGAATTGGGATGTTTACATATTTCATAAGATGGGGTACAAATACTTTACAAAAAAGGCTGTCCTATCTATTCATTCATGAAAACTAAGAAAACCCAAAGGTTTCGATCAAGTACCACCCAAGAAACGCTTAAATCTGTATTGGTTCATTGTTGTATCAGTATACGCACCAGTATACAACGTTTCTGGAAACTTAGACTTTCAAGTAAGACGTGTTTTGGTTGCAGGACACGCATGCGCCATTTGACATCCACAAGTACGGTAAATCAGTAATCGACGCCATCCCGGAGACGTCACGGACCAGTCAGAGGACGCTGCCTTTCCGGGAAGTGGTGCAGGGCAAACCGGCCTACGAGGTGTGCCGGCTCTTCCTCGCCACGCTACAGCTGGTAAGTCTCCACTCCACCCTCCCTCTCTCGTCTCACTTGATTCAGCAGAGTTGATTGATTCAGGGATGAGTGGAAATTCACCTTTTCATACCCCCCCCCCCCCCCCCCCCAAAAAAAAAATGGAAAAAAAAGTAATTTTGGCTTCATTCATACCAAACTGTGGTTTCCATTTAATATTGATACTGCTTAGTTACCTAAGTCAGAAACACATGCACCATTCCAGATCAGAAAAGAATAGACCTGCCATTCATTGTTTTACAAGATTAGGATTTTGAAATATAATCTAATTTATGTTCTGGATTTGAATAATTCCCAACGGCCACTAACCCACGTGGTGTGTTTTTTCTAAGCCACCCTCTTGGATAGGAATGTACGTGTGACGTTCAGTGGTAAACACCAGGTGTCAGCACAAGTAGTTACGTGTAGGTTTCTTTTGAGTGTGTCTGTTATTGTCCACATGGCAATGTCACAATTGATTCAGTTTATAGGAATTCAGTTTTTCTTGAGGTAAACAAATTTTCCACGTCTGTTTTTTCCTATCCCCAGCTGGCATCCCTGTTGATAATTCCACCTACAAGCTTACGTCTGCACCACCCTTCCCCTTCTACTGCGACTCAATTTATGTATTTGACTCCTTTACATATTCTGTCCACGAATTTAATATACATCTTTTCTATCATCCCTCCGCCCATCTTGTTTGACTCAATTTATCTCACCCTATGGCCTCATTACTTAATCTTCTTACAAACTTAACTTAAAACTGGTGGACACAGTGCAACTTCTCTCTTATTGTAGAATTTCTGCAGATGTGCTGAAAGTTGAAATCACCCCTGTACATCATTAGGGATCGGCCTTCTTTAAATGCAGCCTTGATTTCAATAGTAATCCTCCTTATTGGTAGTGTTTAGTGATATCGCCATGTTTTCTCATATCACTCATCATTCTGTACATCGCGACTTAAATGTGTATTACATCACCACTTACGATTCTTCCTTTATTTTAAATTCAAAACAGGCTAATAACTACAACGTTGAGATCAGCTCCAAAGGAAAGCTCGAAGAAGCAGTGGACACCATGGCTATCAAGTTCTTGTCGACAAAACAACATTGTGAACAGCTCAAAGAATACAAAGCTCCCTCATTGCAATAATATATACTTTAGAGTGTGAGAAATCGGGAGCTATGGGGAAGATACAGGTGTTTGTCATCGATTTCACAGCCTCTCAGCTCAGGGTTAACAATTGTACAATGATATATAGACATGTATATAATGTATAGTTCATATCAAGTCATAAAAGAAAACTCAGCATATCAATTTCATATTTTTAATATATATTTTTATACCTTACTTTTGAAGCTCCCTGCTTGCTTTTAATGGTGTATTTCAGCTAGAGTTTGATTGAATTACACTTTATTAGGAAGTTATTGTATTTACTAGGCTTATGTTTTATAAATTACCACTTTCTGACCCAGTGTGTTCATGAAATTGAGTGTACCTCAAGTTGTTGGGCCTGTGTTAAAGTATACTTTTTACCAATAAACAAAACTTGAGTAGAGGTACATTTTCAACAAAATTTTAAGATCAATTTCAAATAACATACAGAGGACACACGGATATCTTGCTCTACAAAATACAAACTGTCTAGTGAAATGTATTTATTATTTCGGTTTGACCTATAGGTCAAGACCGAAATATATTAGGGGAGACGGGGAACGGTTTTTGCGGCTTACATTATAATACATTACAGTAATGTATTCTGAATAATTAGAGCTTCGATACCGACGATACCGGGTGCAGGCGGCGACAGCAGTGTATTTTTATATATTGTATAGGCACCTGTTGCGGTTCAGTGTATTTATATATATTGCAACAGGCTTCCACCTCCCTCCCTCCCTCCCTCCCTCCCTCCCTCTGACCGCATAGACGTGTGAAAGCCGGTAGTAGTAGGTACTCATTAAACCGGGTTACACATTAAAACGGGTGCGCTGGTGACCTATTTGACTGGGGCCCGTTTCTTAATCTAGTTGGATTTGAAGTTTTCAAACTTTAAATTAATTTCTACACCAGCGGCCCGTGGCTCACCCCGGCTCGGCTCCCGGCGGCTCTCTTTGATCTTAACTTTGATCTTAACTCGTAATTTACAAGGTTATAAAAGGAGGAGGTGTCGTCGGGAAGTCTACATGTCTGTGTCTTATAGGTATAATATATGAAACAGGGCCCCTGATATCGGGGCCCGCACCCGGTGTCTAGAGCTGTCAGATTGAGGGAGGGAGGTGGAAGCCTGTTGCAATATATAAAAATATACTACTGTCGCCGGCACCCGTTGCGGCATCCGTTGCACTTCAATTTGTTGAAACCGAAATCATGGCAATGCCATGCCTACTATTAATCCTTGTATTCGTAGCTGCTGAATATAGGACATTTCACCTAACCTGATTTATCATTCAACCATTTACTGTTACTCAAGAAAAAGTGCCTTCCATAAAACCTTGGAGTATGTATTTTATGTATTCATACATAACTATTGGTTTGTTCAAATTCCGTTGTCCTAGGTTAATTACAGTGTGGGCTTAGATTATTGGGGTCCTTTTGCGTTTGATCCAGTATGATATTTACAAGTCATAATGTCTGGTTCACTGTCTTTTTGTTATCCAACCATCTTCACATACATTGTCCTAATTTACATTTTCCAAATGTAGTTACATGAGGCTCATTTCATTGTGTAATTCATTAAAACTAGAGAAATAAACAATTTCATACAACTTAAAAAATTGGGTTTTTTAATTGGAATTACGAAATCGAGAAAAAAGTTGGGTCATATAACCAATGATAATTTTGTGGCTAATTAAGGTCTTCAATAATTGAAACAACAATAATAGAGCTCAGCGAAATTTATCATGAGCCGGCTTTAGAAACTAAAGTTGGCACTACACAAAGACTGGAGTAAAACACAGCAATGAAGCGAAACCAGAGTTGGCATGCAATCCACATGGTTATATGAACTTTATATACACAGGAATGGTGGCATTGGAGGTTAAAGCTTATATAAACCAATTAAGCTCTGTTAATAAATCCTAAAGAGTAAGCCCCGCCTACGGATGGGGCTAAAAGGTTAAAATCTCAGCTAGGAGGAGTGTGGGTTGTATGCCGGCTGCTGGCGTTTGTATAACGCTGGCGACCTTTGCAACGCAGTCACTTATGAGTACTATTGACTACTCTGTAGCAGTCTGACCTGTCTCGAAACGGGACGACCCTCTTGGTACCTCTGCACTGCCATATATAAGACCAGAGCCTCCGCAGGGTGATTCAGTCAAGCATGACACTAGGAGAGTGTACAGTCTACCTGTCCACACAAAGGGGTATCTGTAGTTTCATAGGATAGTGTACCTGCATTGTGCATGTTTTCTAACGAATTTACAAAGCCAGGTGAGAGAAAGGTGGCAAGGTCAGTGAGGCATGACAGGTCAAGGTTGTACTGGTGTGTGTTGGGGGGAAGTATGTATGAAACTCTGTGTATCATATGTATCTATATATCATATGTATCTCTGTATCTTTGCCTGTCTGTCTATCTTGTTATCTGGTTTATATCCCACCATTCCTCACAATGAAACAGCTGAACTTACAGGGAATCCATGTGCTCTTGGGGCTACGTTCCATGGCCCACCTGACTTGTTGCGATCCCTGCATATAAATGACCTGTAGACCCCCTCCCACCTGCCTTATATGCCCCCTGTCTGGCTCTGCTGCCGCCTGACTTGTCGCGACCGCTGCTACACACACAGACCCGTACACTAACTGTGCGAGGGGCAGGTCTATATTTTTAATTAAATTATTATCAGGATTAATTTCTTGATCTCAGCTTTAAACTACTCAAAGGTTCTCGGTTTTTCTTAAGATTTAAATCGTGGAATACTTGCGATAGAGACTAGTGGGGGTCTGTGGCAGACCCATATAGGTGGGGACGGGTACCAGGGACAGGAATAATGCTAGGGGGCGAGCCTATTATCGTCCAAATCCAGACTCGCTTTTCTGATCATGTGATATGATACTTCAAACTTAATTTCTTCATTCGTTTTACCTAATGATATACAATATATCATTTTACTTATATTCTCCTCAAGGTTTATTTACAGAGATATTCAAATATTTGTTAAAAGTGGGGGGGATTTTGAGTGAAATGGGCATACTCAAACAGATGTTTACTCAATATTGATTTACAGTGAGCATTGGTGTAACATTTACCATCTCCATAAGTGGCACTGGCAGATGCTTACACCCTAGGGAATTTCATTATTTAGGTGAAATGCATATTTGATGTGCTATTCATGTATTTTTGCCAAATCTCATAATGGGGGGGGGGGGGAGGAGGCAGAAGGTGTATGAGAAGATATTTCATTCATCATATTTACACACAAACAGAAGTCAGAATGGTTCATAACTTTGTTTTAGGAATGAGTCAAGACCCAGTCAAATGATATTGTTTAGTAAAATCATTTGTGATGTCATTAACCACCAGATATTGGCTTAGCTCTTGTTTAAAAAGGGTCTCACAGCAATTTGTTCAATTCCGTATATGTTTGCTTGAAAGAAGTAAGTATGTTGAATGGCAAATAAACACATAAAAAATTTTTTTTTAATGAAAGGAAAACCACGTATAATGAGATAGATACCGTTGTTAACTTAATTAGGATGAAAAATACGTTGTGATTAATAGGATCAGTTCCTTGGCTGTATGGGATATCTTATGAAGCTTACATACACATATTAAGGTCATCATGACGGAAAATCAACTGAATCATGTATTCTGTTTCTAAGCACTCAGTCATCCACGGCAGTGTTAAATAATTTCTACCACTTGGATTTAATGTGGAATATATTCTACAGCTCTAGATATTGACAGAAAAACATACATATGAAACTTTCCTGATTTATAATGTTTTATGATTACGACATGCCTATAAAAGCTTAATTCAATTTGTTAGAAATTGGTGCCGATCGCCACTCGGTCCGTAATCGGGGGGCTGCTTTAGCCCTGATACGAATAGGGACCAAACATGATCTGAGCGGGCTCAGGACATAATTCAGTTAGGGAGGAATCAAACCTTAATACTTTTAGGAGTAACATACAACCACTGATATTCTCCTTTAAAGCTCAGTCCATGCAACCGGAAATTCAATGGCTTTATGGTAAACGTAACGTGCAGCCCTAAAGTGAAAAGAAAAAGGAAAACTGGCACAATTGTGTGATGAGAATGTTTCTTTTATTTTGAGTTGTTGGTGTCCACCGTCCCCGCCCTGCATAATGATCAAGACTACTTAAATGTACACACAATCTACTTCACCTGACGCAAGGCTGGCGATAACCTTCATTTGATTTACATTCAATTTGATATTACGTACTACATGTCATATGCACAATATATAATTATATCGGTAATCATTTGGGCGAACTAATAGTAACTGGTGGGGGGTACATTCGGCCGCTTCTCAATAACGAAGCAAGTCACACGTCAGTATAACATTATAAAAGAATTACTTGAACAAAGGACCCACTTTTGTCTACAGTTTAACAATTACTCCTTAATGTTATATATGTATATATATACACACTATGGGAAAAAATTATAGGGTTAACTAGTAAATACAAGTTACCCATCTAACATAGTGAGCCCGCCAATTCGTGGGTTGGAATTGTGTTTTTTTTCCTGGTAGTAATCAATATCATATCGGAGAAGACATCTCGGTGGGGGGAGACACCCTCCCTCCCTCCCTCTCCCAACTCCAGCTGACTTAGTCAGAGACAAAACGAGATTAACACCTCGGTTGGAGACTACAGCCGAGGATAACAGAGGACACAGTGTTGTGATCCGGATGTGTTCCATACAAGCCTCCTTAGAAATAAGAACCAATGAACAGGAATAAAGGGTGGGGATAATTTGCAAATCCCACTTTAAACAAAATCTGGGATCTTACTACATTACTGGGATCGTCAGGGGTACTCCTAGGCCGTGGTGCGTCTATCTACACGGGAGCAGGCTACTGACTGGGTGTATGTGGGTGCTGTATCTAGGTAGACTAGTTTCCTGCTCGCTTCCACGACTGAGGGTGGTGTATGTCCACTACATGCGGCTATATTTTACACTGAACCTAGAGACAGCTATCATCTCACTGCTGCTGCTGTACATTGATGTTCCAGGACCCACTCTGCACTCACAGTTGGGGCTACACACGGCTAGACTGAGGGGAAGGCAAGGTATGGGTACAGTAGGGGTGGTTTTGTTTTTTATTTAATAATGAATACACACACCCCTAAACAGCTTCTCAAATATCATCATTGTCATCGTCATCATCACCCATGCACACGCTATGATAATGCACAGGTTCACGGACACAGGTTGTTTTTTTATCTAGGACTACAGGTAGATCAGCTCTTTACCAAGCCGTATGTAATCTCCCCTGTATACATTCAACATGTGGAAATAATACAGAGCTCAGTTTATAATACACATATCAGTACATTGATAATCTAGATGTAAAAATCACATTACCTAACAGTGTTGGGCAAACACTCGAGGGGCAGTTTCTTTTTCTATTTAAATGAAAGTCGGATCTCTCTTCATGAACATATCTGGGCTACTTCTAGTCCAGTTGGAAGTGCATTACTGGCGGTGCACAGTCACCCTATGACGGAGAACAAACCGTCACCGTTGCTATAGCATTTCTCTGAGCGTACACGTGGGTTGTTGTGTGAGTAGTGAATCTAGCAATACACAGAAGCTCCCTGACATGATGGTGAATCTAGTGGCGTGAAATCACAAGTATGCTAGAGAGATGACCAAGACGATAAACTACAGAAATCCAACCTTCGCCTTATTGCGGGAGTTGGCGTAAACCACCGTTCAACGCCAAGCACAGGCCTAACTGTTCCAGCACCAAAGGGGGGCGGGGGGAGGGGGGACGAGGGAGGGTGAGGTGGTGGTTTTCGGTATATACTCAGAAGGGAAACCCCACAGGAGGCCATAGAATAATCCAAACTACCACTGGGTGATTCTTGAACAAGGCGAGGTGTTGTTGTATAGTTGGCAAAAAAAAAGACCACTGAATGATTGACAAGATTGTTTCCTCCTCTATCGGAATGGTTTGATCAAAGATTGAACTGAATGACAACATAATGATAGCGCAAAATGGCAAGCCATGCAACTTGTAAACAAACGAGCACAACATCCAACGTGTACGGCGCTGGGCGTGGGTTGAGGGCGGGTTTTATTCTGTACATAATTCTAGAGGCGCCACACAGAGAACCTTGAAACGTGCTCGCTTCGGTTTCCCACACGAGCTTATTGCTGGTCGGTTCCGTGCAGTGATCAGGATGTGATGACGAACCAAACACAAAACATGCTTTTTGGTGTGAGTTTGTTTCCCCCTAAATCCTACACAGCCACTACTCTCTCTCTCTCTCTCAACTAACCTGGGGTGTTGCATTCCGAGAAAATGAGAAATTCTCACTAACAGATATGGTTACAGGTACTCACTTCACTTGTGGAATGTTCAATTATTTACATCATCCATGTCCCACGCGGCGCTAGGAGGGTTTGCAGCTCGAGAATTCACATTTCAAGACGTGGTTTTTTTTATCTCTCTACTCCACCTTTTACTTATAACTGCCAGCCTGTTAGAAGCTTCAACCATAGTCAACTTGGTATCGGTCAAAAAACAGCAGTGGCGATATCATTTTACGGCTATGCATATGATAGTTATTTCATAATGTATAATTTCAAGCGAAACAAATATGTTATCACCAAGAAAATATGTCAGTCTGATTGCGATCTATTACTTCAAAGCCGTGCAAAAACTACTGGAGCGACCCATTCTAAATGGCGTTGAATAATCTAGTGGTTTTGGAAACGAATGTCAAAGATAGAACAGAGTTGGTGGGACCACAGGTTCCATCGTGTAGCATTCAAGTAATTCAGAACCACATCCCTTACTTGGGGTCCTTAACCTAACGATGCTACAACGATGAAGGTCTCCCAGCCAAGAGAGAGGTAGAAAAAAAATAAAACAAATAGTACAAAGTAATTTGCAGATCTGTTAGTCCCTTAACCAATCGTAACATAGATTCTTCATTACATCTGAATAAAGTAAAGATAGGCCACTATCCCCAGAATGCATTGGGGTGTGGTTACGTATTAGGAGACCAGCGGGACTGGTCAAAGAAACTACCCAATTCCCGGACACAACTATCACAATGTAAAAGCTGGTTTCTATTTGGTTGTATCGGCAGAATGTCAACAAAACGCCGCTGAACGAGGAATTAATCTATGGGTAACGACTACAGGGCTATACAAGTGTCTTAGTTACAAGTACGTGTATCTATACGGTCCAATTGCACATTCATTCAATCAAGCGCCATGTCCATTCTATCCAGACACTAAGCACAATATTTCTCGAGGCTCGAGGAAATGACTTTTGCTTGTATTTTTAAAACAACATCAAATTAGATGGTTGATATAACATTGAAGAGAGTAGTACCTTAGTTATTTTAACACATGTGGTTTGCTTCCACCACGAATACATGACATGGATAGGAAATTCATTTTTTCCCTATCCATTATTTCATATTCCTACAGGACCACCTGGCTGCTACAATACCTCGACTCCTACACAAAACCTCGGTTCTAGCACGTTTACTCTTCCTGTATGTATTCTACGCACAGTCGGCATTCCTTGGATTACTATGGTCCACCAGGCTGTACAGAAATTATTGAGTGTAAGCGGTCCTTTTGGTGCGACCGACGCCATAACAAATGTCCTGTGCCACCCTGGCTGCGGTGACCGTCACATAACGTTGCCCGGTACGGTTACTTGTTGCGCCAGTTGACATTACTCTAGCTGATACGCCAACAAGTCGTATAATACCTTGGCAACTGCATCTTTACTCGCTCGTATCGTTAACCGGAACATCTGCAAAAACAACGTGGCGAATATTAAAGACATACCGGACAATTCACCTTGAAAAGTAAGATTGTATATGATGATCTCCAAGTGTTAAAGAACACACTGCTTCTAATTCTAGAGTAGCTGGGTATGTAAATGCAGGATGAAAATAAGTACATTTTTTTGCTCAATGCCTATAAATGTTTCCCCCCCCCCTTTTTTTTAATTTAGTATAGTCCGGATCTAGCCACGTATTGAATTTCGAAAAACAATCCAATACATATTCAGAACGTTAAATTGGCTATTCGTGATCCGCAATATAAAAAAGCGTACTTTTCTGTTTGAAGAACCCGCTAAATATTTCGGTACAATCGACATTCAACTGGTACAATCGTAAATAGCGGGGTCATTTTGAGTGAGATTCCTTGAAATCATGAAAAAGTGTTGTCAATATTTTCCGCTGTATTTTTTATCTAAAAAAAAGGGCGTGGTTTAACGCTCCCCGGGGACCCCTAGGGCAAATAAGGACCATCAACGAGTTGAACTTTTCACTTTTGTAGACTTATTTCTGTCAATCATTCTCACTGCTTACAACATTTGCATTTTCATGCCTTTACTATTCTTAAGTATTTTCTTCTACTTCCTTGTACCCTTTGGTAGTTGGGGGATTTTGGCATCCCTGCTATACCTACCTGAGCCTGTTTGTTGGGCTCCAGTCGCAGCAAGCAGCCAATCTGCGACGTCTTCGTGTGCAGGATTCCAGCACATACATAGTTGTCAGGGTTTGGATCCACAGTCTCCAGGATCTTCATTCCGAAGCCGGACAATTTCAGCTTCACCATATCGGAGTCTCCAGTCATTGAGGACTTCAAGATGTTCTGGAATTCCTGTGATGGGCTGCAATGTGAGAGAGAGAGACGAAGGTACAGATGATATGAAGGTTAGTTTCTTTCTTTCTTTGAGTTAACGTCCAGTCAACCATAAGAGGTAATTTCCAGACTTTCTCGATGTCCAGCTTGTCTCACTGATTTTACACCACAAGGGTGCTGGTCGAATCTATGAGAAGAATTTATGTAGAAATCTCACCCCTACACATTTACTTAGGTGAGAATTATTTTACTCCACAAACTATATGGGCTTGGTATGCGAAGGAAATGCCTTTGAAATGGAAGTTAATCTACATCTGTTGGGGATGAAGGAGAAAATGGCTGCATTAGGACTCGAACTAACAAAGTAGGTCAACCTTAGAATCAAGAGTCCAGTCCTTTTAACCAGTGACCTATCGCCACACCCCTGTTCTTTTAAAGGGTTTATTGAGTTCTTTAATATGATTACATCAAGATGTATTGAAGTATGTTTCCTGTTAGTATATACAAAGTTTTACAGTGGTTTCTTTTGAGAAGCAACTTCGACCCTTTCATTTTCACCCCTTTTTCTGTCAAAAAAACAAAGTTATGTTATACATATTTGGTTAAAATATACAGAAATGTCAATAATCAATTGTTTACCAGATATTTTGCCATTTCTGGTTACAGTGCTTGTGAACAACTAAGATTTACTCACTTGCTTAGCTGTTTCCAGCGTTGGAAGAAAGTGGTTGAATTCATTTCGGTACCTTCTATAAACTTATTTAGCGTCAAGGGTAAGTGAAGATTGAAGTTCTGTTGCGATCCACTATACCTATTAAAGGTGAACAAAAGATACGTTATACAACTATCTCATTGCTGTATGTGCACAAACAAGCCACAATAGGCTCGTAGATGCATATAAATATATAGCCCTCGTTCAATAAAAATGAAATAACCTATTTTGCTTTGATATCTTTCATATTTCTAATAGGAACGAAAATCGCGTATGCTTCCTTACTTTATGCCCATACTATATTTCTTATCTTATTCTTAAGAAGAGTTCCTGGGTAATTTTATTTTATATTTTTAAATTCAACTTTACAAATGAACCAGGCCGCAGAATGACCAAACGGTAAAAAAGAATGTACTAGGTCACCCGCCCGTTTGTTCTTCTTTTGTGGTGATAACATAAATACAGTACCTTATATACTAGTAACAGTCACAATTTTATTTCATCTTCAGTTTGTAAGAAATGGCGAGAAGCACCTCAATAGCTAACCGATATTAAAGAAGAAAAGTCAAATCATTTTATTTTCTGTCTTATGTATGAGACTATTGTAAAATATATCACGAAAAGGGTATGGTAAAGAGCGGAGCCTTTGTACTAACAAATCTATAAATAAATTTAAAAAAAATTAAAAAATTAAAAAATTAAAAAAGGAGAGCCCGTGCCCCAGGAAGACCTGTGAACTGGTAGCACGGGTGGAGCTGGCTTACATGAAGCTGACGCTGAGCTCGGGCAGGCTGGCCACCGTCTCGCCGCCGAACACGTTGAAGCACTCCACGTTAAAGAGCTGCTGCTTCTGCTCGCCTCCAGCTATCGTGGTGTCCACGCTCTTCGCTTCAATCACCAGAGGTGAAGACCGTTAAGGGAAATAATACAAACAGCGACGGACAAATATCCCCTCCTCGACTTTAAAGATACAATATTTCATTCTAGCTTGGGTTAACTAAGCTATGAGTAATGAATATTTTCAAGTGGCTCCAGTCCAGGAAATTTACATGCATTACTTTGCCTATATTACTCTTCTGGACACGTACAGGCATTTTCCTTTTTTAACATTTTTCAAAAAGCATCTCTGTAATTAACATCAACATCAATAATATCTCCAATAATCAAATTTGGTGGACTCTTGGTTGTTTAATTGTTCAAACTATGATGTTATATCCAAACCGATGGAAAAATTATGAGGTTTATTGGACGGCTTTGAATACCTGCCAAGACAGAACGTCTGATTGTACACCCTTTCTTGAGTGGAACGAAAAAATATATATTAAAGACAATTTTGGGCGTGACAAAAGAGAAAGGATATCATCCTGGAATAGGGCCGGTATGTTGGAGTTGGTGGAGAAGTTGTTGAGGGCGAAGTTTGTCTTGTTGCCGTAGAAGAGCCCGATCCTGCCGAGGTTCTGCCGGAACTCGCACTTGACGCCGATTTGCAGCAGGTCGTTCTCGAACAACACACCGTTGTTCTTACAGATAAACCTGGAAACAAGAGCAACCACACATCGTCAGCGGCGAGCCCAACGCCTGTCCTGGTCTGTACGCGACACACAGACACCGACAGTCATAGATCACTACAGGAGAAGAGCCATGGGATTTGTCTTGTGGTTGCATAACTACATGTGGAGATACAGGATTGACATGACGAATACTGTTTCAGACATGGACAGTGCGGGTGTGCTCAAATTACGCATCCACCCGTCTACTCTAAACAAGTTGATGTCATTTCACTTATGTTGTTGTATGTAAAAGAAGAATTTTTATTTGAATGAATAAATACATTATGGATAAGTTATAATCGAACTGTGAAGAAAAGACTGGAAACTAATGAGCTCCATAAACAGAAAAATACATTTACAGGATCAAAAGAGACAGAGATAATGAAGATAACAAGATAAGAGAGTAGAGAAACAGATAAGTATAGAAATGTTATTATGTGATTTTATTCCAAAGAACCCTGAGGAATGGTTGGTATGTGTGTTACATGCTCTATCACCTCACTCTAGAGTAGTATTTTCTTGTAAACTTATACACCGACTACCCAAGTGGATCAACTTGACACTTAAAAACACGGTTAACTAGCGGCGCCATATCCTTAGAACAAAATTTACCGGGAAGATCACCCAGTAGTGCAACGATGGTTGGTGACTTTTTTTTTAAAGAAATAGATTGTTTATCTTATAGTTTTTGTCAAATCTTTACCTAATTTTACTAACACCGCCACAGTGTTAAAGTGCCTACATTCTTTTTAAAGTTTTCTTTTGGAAGATTCCCATATCAGAACTGTGGTCTATAATTCACACACATCAAAGCATTCAGTATTTTTAAACGACTCTTGGTCCTGGTCCCTAATCAGGTAGTGTAACCAACATAAGCTACCAACTCGAAATAGTGGACAGATTAAGAAAAAGTGTTATCTTTTCCCTCTATCAGGAACTTAGATTTAAAACTGAAAAGCGGACTAGGAACTGTCTTATCCCCACAGAGCGTTGAAAAAAGGAAAAGAACAAAAAAATCAAATTCAATTAAGGACAACCGCCTTGTGAAATATGTATTCCGATCCTATTTTTTTAAGGACATAAGTCAGCGTTTTTGTACAACAGATCAAGTGAGCTGATTGTAAAGGTGTCGAGTCCATAGTGAACAGATTGAGTTGTGCTTCATGACAGGATGGAGCTGTATATATATTAATATATGAGTTTTTGTTTAGCGCCACCATGCGTCAGTATACATGACAAGACGTAGATTTGGCGAAATGATGCGGCGGCCTGCGCAAACTTCCATATTTTCACATCCAGCACAAACACCCGTATATGGATGTTTCTGCGATATCTAGATCATTTAATAATGTCCCATTTCCAATTAGATGGTTTAAATATCTTAATTAGTACTGACACCCCTACATTTCGTAATCATAATCAAAATGTAGGTTTCTTAGTAGAATGATAGCTTTAGTGATCCGTTCTCTAAAATACAGTTTACAAGTTTAAGTAGCCGTTGTTCAGTTGGGATTATGTTACATTATTTGAGATCAGAAATGATTAATAATTAATCTTTATACAAAATGATACATAGCAGAATATCTCCATCCCCTATTGCACCTTGACCCACAGAAATAGCGGATAACTCGCTATAGTGGACTCTCGAGCTCATTCTCAATGGGGCCACTATTTGGGGTTTCCACCGTATTATGAAAGCAAAGAGATGCGTATATGATTTCAGAAAGAGGTTTCTTAGATATGGTCTTGAATGTCTACGTCAGTAATCAGAAGCGGAATTTGCACGTAGAACTCAGAATAAAATGTCAAAGGCAACTGAGCTGAATTTCCGGGAGTGGGTCTTTTTTCTTTTTGTTCGCCCCTTAAGATAAATGTGGGTTTTTTTTAATGATAAATGACAGCGATATTGCCTATAAGTACACCCGCACCGCGTATACACTCTTAGCGCAACCTTAGTTCTTGATTTTTTTTAAATGAATTGTGATAAATGGAGTTCATACGTAGATGGCAGCGAATTTGCGGACCTTATTTTTCAGACTTACCCATCTAATGTCAATTTGGAGTGGATGACCAATGGACTTACACAGAAGTACACGCACAAAACACACAACACCGAATAAAGTACTGTACGGTTAACTAGTACGATGATAAAGTCGACTACGGCGTGTCGCTGTCACATAACTCCCTGCGCATATTCTGCGGAGTCTGTGTCCGGTGCACAGGCTACGTAAAGGAAACGGCAACAGTGCTTAGGCATGCGGGGTTATTGTAAATATATACCAGCCATGGCTCAATCGGGGACCAGTCCAAGTACCACCCGGTGTCAAAGTACCATCTTCCTAGTAAAGTGAAAATACCACGCTAGCTAGCGGACGGGGGTGGGCCCGGCGTTTGCTTATATACCATGTTATGTTATCTTACAAAAAATTTTGATTTTTTGGGGGGAGGATCTTTTTCAGGTGATAATTGCATGAAAATCCCAAACTTGGCTAATAGATAAGAGAAGACTGAATAATTTTCTTAGGTGTATCTGGAACTGGTGTAACTGTATCAACTGAGGTCGACGAGTTATGCCAGGTTTCCAATCGTTATGAAATGTTGACATATTAGGATAAATCACTATAAGGTAAATAATCAATTGATATCAGGAGAGCTGAAAATATCAGGGAACATTACACCCGGCCGACACCGACAGGCTGGTATTTTGACTTGGTTTTAGCCCGGACCTGCAACATCAGATGATCCAAGTCCGTGGTCTTATGTGGTACTTTGACAACAAGTGGTACTTGGACTGGTAACCGCTCAATGTGTAAGGAGTAGTCATAATCATGTTTCCCAAACCATCTATTTATACACGCCAGGTCCACCTAAATGTCCGACCGCTCTAACGAAACCTCATCCATCTCTACGTGACTCTCAAGTGTTGGGTAAGAAAGATATTTGCAAAATGTTAAGTTATGAAAGAAATAGCAATCAAAGGAAAAAACACCACCGAAGATGAAACTAATGACCTAAGTTATCTGTTGAGTTAACTTACGCTCTCCAACTGCCACCGAAGACGAATAGAATACAATTATATTTAGATTAAACGGAGGTCAAACAGTGCAGACTGAGAAAAGACATGACAGAGGTAAGCAACAGTTCCCCGTGCTACACAATGGAGGCCCTTATGTCACTCTGCCTCGGTCGGCTCTCTCCAGGCACTTGTTGGGAGAAGTACTGCGTCAATCCTTCTCCATGGCGGCCTTTAATCATATCTTATCAGGGACCTTCCACCTGCTACATTTCCATTTCCTCCACTCTGGGAAGGCAATTAGTGAGGCTTCAGTGAAAAGAGATCTACAGTATTTTGAAGGAAACAATTGGATTCTACGGATTAAACTTCATCTAGTTATTTCGGTAGGCTTTGAGATGAAGGACATATCAATTAGGAACTTGTAATCACTGATCAAAAGGTGCTGTTCAATCGTGGCAATCACGTGACCGTGTGTGAACTAGCGTGCGCCTGCTTCATTTAGGCCTCTACTTAGGCCTTGACTTAGGCTTCGGGACGGTTAACTATTGGACTTTGGGTGATGACTGTGTCCGACCGGTGAGATTTCACGCCATGTCACCACTAAGTAGACAGGGAACCAATCACAAGAGGAATGTTAGCATAACTCCATGACTTACAGCAAATGGTTTACTTTCAAGGACCTTAGCCTTCACACAATAAACTCCACACACATGTCGAGCTGCAGCCTGAGGCCCACAGCCCCCTACACTGCGTCACTCACTTGTCCGAGGAGTCCGTCGCCAATAGCTCGCTTCCACCGCCAAATACGCTGCCACCCGTTGAGGGCTCAAAGCCTAGTCCGCCCAGTGGGGTCTCAGGCGTGTCATCCCCAATAGCAAGAAGCGAGGATGTAGTGGTGGCTGCGGTGGTGTTAAAGGGTTGATCTCCCAGGTCAAACAATGAACTCACGCTCTCCCCAGGAGGCGACTGATTGTTGGCTGCCTCCTGGTGTTGGTCAGGTGTGAAAATGAGGGAGTCAGCTGGCCCAAGGTTGGCCAAACTGGAACAAGGGGCACCATATCAGGCAGACTGGTCCAGATTCAAGGGACACAACATTCAATATTTCCTAACTATTTCCTAACAATATATTTTTGGTTTTGAAAGAAAGGAATTAAAATCATAGCAAAACACTGCGTGGGTAATCAGAATTGAGACGCAGCCACAATATACAGCGAGCTCAACATCTCAGGTTAGTTACACCGACCAGAACCGGACAATACCTAACGGTGATAACATCATCAACAGCTACATTGGCTTTGCCTCCTATGTCAACTCACTTGGCACTTGCATCCTCTTGTGTGACCACTGGAGCTGGACCACGAATGTCAAAGGAGTTGACCAGGGAGGCTGCAGCAGGTGCCGCTGGCACAGGGTCGGTGGTGCTCTCTCCTCCTAGGTCGCCGATATCAATTAGTGTTCCTGGGTTGCTGGGTGCGGACAATGCTGTTGGGCCCAACAGGTCTGCGACCCCTCGACGTGATGACAGCGTGTTTTGCTGAGGAGAGGTCACAAATGGAGATTAGAGAACAGAATTAGAAAATATATGAAAAAGAAATATATCACCATTATGGTTTGAGCCTTATTCTCAGAACAAAAATAATGTTTTGTTTCACATTGGCTGCGAATAGAAGGCTATTGCCAAGTACTCACACAATTTCAGAAACCAAAAAAAATCAGCTCCATTGAAGATTTTCAGAAATCATTTCACAACTATATAAAAAAATGCCAACCTGGGGTCCCACGAGATTGGTTGACTGGGTGTTGTTGTTGATGTGTGCTGTTGGTCGTGGTTCTCTGTCTCTTAATGAGTCAACAATCTCTTTAATCTTCTCTGGTCTCTTCTTCTTCAGTTTCGCCAGGATGGACGATTCCCGTTCCGGGAAGGGTGGCATCTCCTCCAGCACGGTGGCCTGTGTGCACGGGTGGGATCAATGTTTAGACAAGAGCTAAGAAGGCATTTTGAAATAGAAATATTGGCCTTTAAAGGCCAAATTAGCAGTTGGACGCATTTAAAACTCAATACAAGGTATGCCAATAATTAATTACTATGATATCAAGGAAGCCCATCTAGGAGTTGGCAGAAATTGGAGGTATAGGGGAGGGGGAAAAGGAGGTGTTGTGTTACCATAGGAGAAACTTTCACAAGTTTTGTGCATATCTTCCAAGGTTTTCATTACTGGGCATATCAAGTGTTTTGGGACGTTCATAAAGTAGTTTGAGGTCCATAATCAAAGACTTGAGCAAGTCTAGGGCGAGACTAGACCTCCCAGGGAGTTCTTAAAAATGAACCTTAGAACCCCCCCCCCCCCCCCAAAAAAAAAAAACAACAACAAAAAAGTTAAATGACTATTTTGTCTCTTTCAAAGCCATGTCAAAATACTAAACAAGAGGTAAGTGTGCATTTTCAAATAGAATCATTGGCCTTTTAAAGGCCAAATGAGCAGGTGGACGTATTTAAAACTTACTACAAGTAGCTTAACTGTCTGTCACAAAGAGATATAACAGCTCTCCTAAATTTACTTTGATTTAATTATTCTAAGAATTCTTTCCTTAAATGATATTTATGACTGAAATTTCCAGATGAATATGTTCACTCACAAGGACGTCGACGGTGGCGACTGTGCTCAACTGGAGGTACTCGACTGCTCGCTGCTGTAATTCCACGTCTGCATTCCGCAGCTGGTTGTTGCTGTTTAGCACCTGGTGAGAGTGTGACGTTCATATGTTAGGACGAGGACACCGTGTACAATTGTCACATAACACATCAAGATTTAACACCTGGTATATGTGACGTTCATATGTTAGGACGAGGACACCGTGTACAACTATCACATAACACATCAGGATCTAACACCTAGTTAGTGTGTGACATTCATTAGTTAGGATGAGGACACCTTATACAACTATCACATAACACATCAGGATCTAACATCTGGTTAGTGTGTGACATTCATTAGTTAGGATGAGGACACCTTATACAACTATCACATAACACATCAGGATCTAACACCTGGTTAGTGTGTGACATTCATTAGTTAGGATGAGGACACCTTATACAACTATCACATAACACATCAGGATCTAACACCTGGTTAGTGTGTGACATTCATTAGTTAGGATGAGGACACCTTATACAACTATCACATAACACATCAGGATCTAACACCTAGTTAGTGTGTGACATTCATTAGTTAGGATGAGGACACCTTATACAACTATCACATAACACATCAGGATCTAACACCTGGTTAGTGTGTGACATTCATTAGTTAGGATGAGGACACCTTATACAACTATCACATAACACATCAGGATCTAACACCTGGTTAGTGTGTGACATTCATTAGTTAGGATGAGGACACCTTATACAACTATCACATAACACATCAGGATCTAACACCTGGTTAGTGTGTGACATTCATTAGTTAGGATGAGGACACCTTATACAACTATCACATAACACATCAAGATCTAACACCTAGTTAGTGTGTGACATTCATTAGTTAGGATGAGGACACCTTATACAACTATCACATAACACATCAGGATCTAACACCTAGTTAGTGTGTGACATTCATTAGTTAGGATGAGGACACCTTATACAAATATCACATAACACATTATAATACATTAGGACAAGGACACTAAAATTTAGTACACTCAAAATAACGGAAATGTGTTTCCCGCAGTTCTGGGTGCAACACGAAGGTGAGACGCCTACCTCTTGTACGGGAGCTTTGATCTCGGGGAAGAGGTTGACGAACTTGATGTAGGTGGAGAGGAGGAGGCCACGCGTAGCCACGCTACACAAGTGGAATTTAGAGTGAAGGAGTTGGAACTGGACCATCGGCGACGACCGGGGATCACCAGCAATGAGGTTACCGAACTCGCCGAGAATGTAGCCGCCCACTTTCACCATGTTTTCATGGCAGGCTGGGGCTTGCAGGGCCTGTAGATGGTCAATAATACTGAGTGATGAGCAAGACTTCAATCTGACATTACTCATGAAATCAATCAAGGGATCTTGTCTTTCAATAAAAAAAAAAGATATCATGAAGATGACAAAAAATTTACCATTCCCCCCCCCCCCCCAAAAAAGGGGGGAAAAAAAGAAAAAAACTGCTTTCTTAGCTGGCAGACCAATATGATTTGATTATTACAGAACCGTGGAAATATTATAATTACGTTGATTCAATGTTATTTACAAGATGCATATCTGAAAAATTGAATACTGCACTGTTGACCTGTGCTCAGTTGCTTACCTCAAACACGGTTTTGGCAGCATAACCTTGAACGTCGTCTCGGTTTATGACAATCTGTATGACACGGTACCAAACCTGACAGACAGAAAATAGACAATTATACAATACGAGTAGAGTCATAGTCATATCCTGGTCTGTTACAAGATGAACTTGTTTGTGATTATTAAAATACAAAACAGAATTTGCAGATCTTAACTTGCAGAACTCAATGCCTCTCAAGTTCAGATAACAGAGATGCCAGTGGAATCTTGAAACAAAAAGACAACAGCTGGAAAACCGCCCAAACGTACTCATTTACACCTTTTTATCCATATCTATGATGGTAATTTAAGAGAAAAAAGTTATTAATTAAGAATGACAATCTAAAAAGCTTCCATGTCTTTTTTATAGAAAATTATTAATAAAAAACGTGACACTGGTATTAATCGGATGATTGGCATGTCTGTGAAAAAAATACCCGTTTGTGTGAGTAAGGTGAAGTACGATAAATATTTATCCAAGTGACATAATTAAATTTCGCTTTCGTCGGTCGACGCACCTCCTCACTGACGTAGTCTCCTGCGATGCGGATCAAGTTGAGGATTGTGTCCACGTACCAGGTGTAGTCAACAGCATACTTTTCTGCCAATATAGCTACCTTAAGCACCTGCAACCACAGAAGATTCCAGTGATGAAATACCCTAAAGCTCTGTTATACTGAAGGCTTGAATCGTCACTAGAATTGTCAGTAACGTCTTTTCCATTCTGTATGAGTAAGTTCCATAACGGTTGCTTTTTCAGTTTATGAATTTCATTTCGTTAACTTCAAAAACCAATACAAGGAAATTGGTTTTCATTTTGTCGTTCACAAGGAGAGAAGTTTTTCCAGTGTTGGAATACAGAACAATACAAAGAAACTATTAAAATATTCAAATACAATTCGTTTTCTTTTGGTAATCTTATCACTGGTCGGTAAATTCATACTGGTGTTTCCTTCCATACAGTTTTCAACTAAACAATCAAAAAGCAATGTCGTTTATTCAGCTTTATTCCAGAAAAAAATCATTTTAATCTAGAAACACTCGACTTTGCCTACCATTTCTTCCCTGATGGAGTAGTCTGCAGTTTCTAAGTAGGAGAGCATTTCGGAGACGATCTCCTCGGCGTTGGAGCGGTCGCACATGGCGTAGAGCAGGTCGACGGCGCGTTGTCGCACGCTCACGTCGCGCTCCGTCTTCAGGGCGGTGATCACCGTCTCCTGGTGTTTTTTTACCGCGTCGTGTGAGAACTCGGAGGTGGCGAGTAGACACATGCTCTCAAGTGCCAGGTACCTGCAAATCATAGTCCGGTACCGGATATATGTGTGGGAACAACCAGGAATGGGATTTGAAAATAACCCAGAAGAATTCTTTACAAAAAAGGGGTTATTGGGGGTTCGGGGGCCTGTATTTTCAGCTATTCTAATTGAATTCCTGGCCTCAGCTATTGGGGTCAGAAAAGACAAGAGCGGGCAGATCTTTGATGTGGAACATAAAAAATCACATCAATTCTAGCCATAGAATATGGCTGAGGATGTTTGGAGAGGTTCAACCCCCTGTTTATTGGTAAAAATGGGGCTATATTACTTTTTCTAACAAGAAAAATCATTTCATAAACTGAAAATGAGAACAAGGATTTCGATGGAAAAATGGAAAACTGCCATTCCTGACTTGACGCCTCACTGAACACTGAACGTACCTAAGGTTGGTCTCGCGGTGCTGCAGGAACTGGCCCAGCTGGTTACACGCCCGCACCAGCAGGTTGGGGTCGCTGTCCATGTGGATGATCAGGTTGATGGCCTCGAACAACACGGCGTTCTTGGCGTTTGAGTGCTGAACTTTCTTTGATTTCGGTGGCTCCTGTGCCTTGTTCAAAATTGTCTCTAAGCATTCTGTCAGCCGGTTCTTAACCGCGGCGTCCTCTGCAAAATTAATCACAAGTCATATTTACGACCAAATTTCTTTTTAATTCTATTGGTGGTAAATCATTGTGTTCGTGGTTAATAAATGAAAATAGATTTTCCAATGAGATTCCTTTGGACATTTGAATGTTACAATTTGTTCAGATATTCCGTTTTAAGTATCATTGCCAAACATGTGGATTTACTATGTATTTGCGTAATGGTGGGTATTTTCATACGACATAAACGTTACATAATTATGCAGGAGATTATGCTAGAATACAGAAATAACTGGGGGTTTCCAATTGCAAAACCAGGTGAAACAATCTATAATCGAACCATTGGGATTGCAAATAACTAACCTCTCTATTGAATTAAATCAAATGAATCTTTATTTATCAACAACATGTGTCGATAAAGGTAATGACAAAAAACTGATGCTCGATGTCTGGTTTGTTGGTCATTTTCCCATACATTTGAATTAAAATAAGTACCCAAGAGCAGGTACATAACATAGAAGTGATGAAAAATGGGAAAAACCAATAGATGTCCTAAGAAATTGATAGAATAATATTATATGTAAAAAAAATACTGCATGAGAAAGGTTACCTGGAGGTGGGTAGTACTGTAGTAGTCTGAGCAGTTTGACTGAAAGCCAAGGAGCTGGCACGAAGTAGTAGGTGTAGTCCTGGAGGTCTGTGTACGATGACGTGACAATCTGAAACACCGAGAATGACGTCACTGACCGGAATGTCGTCTGCCTCTGTCCCTATCACTACAAGGCTCAACGGACATCACTGGCGAAACGCTAGTAACAGACGCTGGTGGCGTCTCAGCGTCCTACACACGCGCATGCGCAGCTGGACGTGGAATATTTTCAGCTGAGCAGTGGTTTGTGTTGGCAACTTGAATGGTAGGTCAGCCGATTAAAAATGAATCCACTCGGGCTAGACTTTAATAAAAAAAAAATGTTTATCTCGCACTTTCGCGT
This sequence comes from Alentia gelatinosa, assembly GCA_950022655.1. Taxonomy (NCBI): domain Eukaryota; kingdom Metazoa; phylum Annelida; class Polychaeta; order Phyllodocida; family Polynoidae; genus Alentia; species Alentia gelatinosa. Next base: position 24,705,551 of record OX465584.1, on the reverse strand, counting down.
ATCCCCTTGTAATAGACAGAAGATAAATTTCCAATTTGGTTTGGTTGATTTTACGTCCGATCAGTTTAAAATTTCTCTTCCCAGACTTTATCTGCTTTAAGAACTTATCTTTATGTTTAAATCTTTTCGAATATCTAGCATTATCTGAGAAATTCAAGAAGCTTTTTTCTACCAGTGCTGTGAAATGCACTGCGAAGTGATGTTGCATTCCTCATTAACATGTAAAAAGGTTTCCTACTGGAAATTGGTTTAAAACTGAGAGGTATTAAGAGAAAATATCATTTGAACAGCCTCCAAAAATCTCTTTAAATATACAGGGATGTCAGTTGGGGTCAGGGAAAAAAGTGGAAATATTTTTTCATGTGGATTTTTCTACCACAGAGAGACCGGGAAAACTTGGATAAAATGTCCCTGTCTGTCATGGCATGGGGCTGAGGGTCTGTTGGGAGTTTCATACCACTGTTTTATTGGCGTTACTCAATAAATCAATATTAACTTTGTTTGATGTAAGGAAAAGAAATTACATATACTGAGTATGGAAAAGTGGATTTCCACGGAAAAGTGGAACACTGACATCTCTGAATATAGAAAATTTTGAAGTTACCATGAGGAACTTGGATTCTATTTTATCATTGTTTTGATAGATTCCATATCTGAGACTCCCCATCCCCCCGCCCCCTCCCAAGCTTGATAAAATACCCCTAGATGGTTGATATAAGACCTATTCCAAGTTACCAAACAAGATCACTATCACATGCCGACCCTGGTTCTAAATAAATAAAAAAAAATGGGGCTTGCCAGGCGCAAAGCATTGTTTTCTCTGTACATGGAAATAATCTAATTACTTTTTACATCCCGATTTCTGATGCCTTCATTTTCACAGAACTACTAAGAATCAGAGTTCCTAGACTATTTTCTTTGGATTTTATCTATGCACACAATGGGTTGCTATGGTCAGATTTCACTCAAACTGCTGGCCACTCAGAAACAGTCAGATTGTATGAACCAAGTTTAGAAAGATGAATTAAAAGCAATTTTGATGTCAATTAAAAACAAGTATAGGCCTTTATTTTATTATCTCCCTTTAGTTTGGATGTGCTTAAATAAGCGAAAGTGAGAGCGTAGTGAAAAGGAGAAAAGAGAGGAAATACAAGATGCGTATTGATAGAAATAAAGGTTTTCTGATATATCAAGATGTGTCTCGAGGCAGCGCGTAGTCTTATCGTACAAAATACTAGGAATCAACTCATTCACGAAAGCCATGGCGCTAGGGCAGCATTTAGATTATCTACGGGTGACTTCTTTACACAAACTTCTCAAGTTAGTTTACTATAGTTTCATAGCGTTGTAAAAGTCTTACCGAACAAAATCAACACCAATCTCTAAACTGTGGGGATGTGGGGTTGAATACCTTGACTACAGCTTAACTCTTACTAAGATGGGCGTGGGAGTGTGGATAATGTGGCCCGGGAAACTAGGTGAGGAGGATTGGGAATTGTTATTGGTAACGTTTGTGTTCTGGGAGAAGGGATACCTTAAATTAGTTGGATTTACGCGACTCGTTTTGGGACCTACTCAGGATCTCCAATCCGGAATATAGGAAAATATTCTCCTGCAGATGAATATTTCGGGAACATAAGGAACAACATGCTCTGGTGTTAAACAGTTGTGCCCCATGGGACTGTTTCTTTGACGGCTGTCTCTACGTGTGTGGTTTCCATGATTACACATATATATCTTTACACTATTTCATGCTCTCCGTTGCTAAGCAACACACAGCCATGGTGAAGCTGGTTTAGTACCAAACTGATAAGGTGGGAAGCTGACACGGCTGGGGTGGCTACATCTTCCAAATGACTTGGCATTCTTTCACTTCCAAAATGGTTAATTTGTGACAAAATAATTTCTCTACCAAAATGAAGGACGAAGGAGGCCGATCCCGGCCGAACTCGGACCGGAGCCGCCCGGGGTGGGTGAATGTGCGCAACGGAAACAGTCCCATAGTTAACCAAGGTTTTCTGTGATGCTCCATCAACTCAAAATAAGTCCAAAATAATCAAAACATCTCATAAGAAGACTAATCACAGCTAAAATGAACATCCTTTTTCATCTAATCTATAAAACCATCACATCGAGCGGCGGAGCGGACTCTAGGCGCTGTCTGACCCGAGGTCTGACGTGGGAAACGTCATTGTGATGACGTATGTTATGACGTCAGTTCGAACCAACCTTTCTCAGGCTTAGAAGGTAGCAGATCTGCGAACAGGAAGGCAGCAGAAGGGGGTTGGATCATTGATTTCTTTTCAACAAATTCTATGTGAACTTTTTCGCTTTATTCCCATTTAGTACCCTTCACCATCCCTAGATTTATCACTCAAAGGCACAGCGAACAGGTACAAGAATAATAACAAAAGAACACACGGTATAATTCAGAGTAAGATATATCCATGATAACAAACCTTTGTAAAGTCTGTTCCGGTATCTATCAAACACGACTAATATACTCTGTGAATTATTAGCGGAAAAGTTAGAATGTAAACACACCTTGTTTGGGTTATGGTAAATGTATTCGATATATCAACATGGTGTCTCTAGTTTTGATCAATGAAACTCTGCTGGTGCACTATACAGCTTATCCTTTGACAACGATTGGTCTTCCTTAATGAACGAAGGGTAGATAGCGTTCTTATCAGTAGCGTTCTTATCAGGAAAGGGAAGAATTTGTTTAGATTATTAACAGTTAAGGAGGTAAGATTTAGTACAATAATTTGATTATAACCGAAGCTATCGGAATTGTATTGGAATTCTGCATATATCTACTTTGACTACATTTTCAAGAATCTAGTCGAGAAAAAAAGACAACAATTCGTCACACTGTGAGCAGACACACTGAAAGACAAGAAGCTAGTAAAATATTCTGATCTTCGTCACCAATAAAATCTATCATAAGAAAATATAGTGAAAAAAATATTGTATAACCATGTATAAAAGGTATTCTGGACACTAGGCGATATCGCCAGCATGCTATATCTCTCGGGGTAAATGGTGGACACTATGCTAATTGTGTAAACCCTGAAATCAATTTCTTCATGGAATGAAAGGGACTTTGAATACAAAATAACATAATGCTCACCTTTCAGGTATATCACAGATACCTTTTTAAAATGCCTTCTTAAGTTTTCTGATAGAAAACAGATAGCACAGTGTCCCAGGGTATCCCAACAAAATCACAGCAATGACATGGTTTGCAATTTTCGTAGTGTATTGTCTGTATTGTGGTGGCCACATGGCATAGTGTCTTTTATTATTTACCTAATACAAAATAAAACAACTCTGTATGGACATACCCGGCACATAGGGATGTGATGGAAGCGCCGGATTGCGGATAGTGCCAAAAATGTCACCTAGCAGGCGGGCAACGCAGTACATATTGATGAAAGGTTGTTAATAAATACAATATTGTCTGGCTTCAGATAAAACGGTCGTATGCACCTCGGAATCACTCTGTGCATTACCCCACATTTGCTCGGATAGGCACTTGTATCCAAATCCAATCAATATTGTATGTTTTCATTACAAACAGCATGAACAGTGCAATTTGTGTTTGCACACAGACAAGGAGAACGACTAGGATATGACCCTGCCTGCGTTTATTGCGTTATTTGCGGGTTGCGGTTGGAGAGTGAAGGACGCACTACTCACCCTGCTGAGTCTGGACACGGCCAGTGACACGCAGCCCTTGTACTCGTCCGGGTTCTTCTTGGTGAGCGACTCGATGAGGCTGACGGCCGCCGTGACCACGCCCTGCACGACACGAGCATACACGTACATGTTCAGGTTATACACACCCATCACGGTCATATTCAGGTCATACACACTCACCACATACATATTCAGGTCATACACACTCACCACAGTCATATTCAGGTCATACACACTCACCAGTCATATTCAGGTCATACAC
>OX465584.1:24507643-24701387 GCA_950022655.1 Alentia gelatinosa | reverse complement strand
GGAAATGGTGTAACTGTATCAACTGAGGCCGACGATTTATGCCGGGTGCCCGATCGTTATGAAATGTAGACATATTAGGATAAATCACTATAAGGTAAATAATCAATTGATATCAGTAGAGCTGAAAATATCAGGGAACATTTCACCTGGCCGACACCGCTGGTATTTTGACTTGGTTTTAGCACGGACCTGTAACATCAGATGATCCAAGTCCGTGGTCTTAAGTGGTACTTTGACAACAAGTGGTACTTGGACTGGTAACCGCTCAATGTGTAAGGAGTAGTCATAATCATGTTTCCCAAACCATCTATTTATACACGCCAGGTCCACCTAAATGTCCGACCGCTCTAACGAAACCTCATCCATCTCTACGTGACTCTCAAGTGTTGGGTAAGAAAGATATTTGCAAAATGTTAAGTTATGAAAGAAATAGCAATCAAAGGAAAAAACACCACCGAAGATGAAACTAATGACCTAAGTTATCTGTTGAGTTAACTTACGCTCTCCAACTGCCACCGAAGACGAATAGAATACAATTATATTTAGATTAAACGGAGGTCAAACAGTGCAGACTGAGAAAAGACATGACAGAGGTAAGCAACAGTTCCCCGTGCTACACAATGGAGGCCCTAATGTCACTCTGCCTCGGTCGGCTCTCTCCAGGCACTTGTTGGGAGAAGTACTGCGTCAATCCTTCTCCATGGCGGGCTTTAATCATATCTTATCAGGGACCTTCCACCTGCTACATTTCCATTTCCTCCATTCTGGGAAGGCAATTAGTGAGGCTTCAGTGAAAAGAGCTCTACAGTATTTTGAAGGAAACAAATGGATTCTACGGATTAAACTTCATCTAGTTATTTCGGTAGGCTTTGAGATGAAGGACATATCAATTAGGAACTTGTAATCACTGATCAAAAGGTGCTGTTCAATCGTGGCAATCACGTGACCGTGTGTGAACTAGCGTGCGCCTGCTTCACTTAGGCCTCTACTTAGGCCTTGACTTAGGCTTCGGGACGGTTAACTATTGGACTTTGGGTGATGACTGTGTCCGACCGGTGAGATTTCACGCCATGTCACCACTAAGTAGACAGGGAACCAATCACAAGAGGAATGTTAGCGTAACTCCATGACTTACAGCAAATGGTTTACTTTCAAGGACCTTAGCCTTCACACAATAAACTCCACACACATGTCGAGCTGCAGCCTGAGGCCCACAGCCCCCTACACTGCGTCACTCACTTGTCCGAGGAGTCCGTCGCCAATAGCTCGCTTCCACCGCCAAATACGCTGCCACCCGTTGAGGGCTCAAAGCCTAGTCCGCCCAGTGGGGTCTCAGGCGTGTCATCCCCAATAGCAAGAAGCGAGGATGTAGTGGTGGCTGCGGTGGTGTTAAAGGGTTGATCTCCCAGGTCAAACAATGAACTCACGCTCTCCCCAGGAGGCGACTGATTGTTGGCTGCCTCCTGGTGTTGGTCAGGTGTGAAAATGAGGGAGTCAGCTGGCCCAAGGTTGGCCAAACTGGAACAAGGGGCACCATATCAGGCAGACTGGTCCAGATTCAAGGGACACAACATTCAATATTTCCTAACTATTTCCTAACAATATATTTTTGGTTTTGAAAGAAAGGAATTAAAATCATAGCAAAACACTGCGTGGGTAATCAGAATTGAGACGCAGCCACAATATACAGCGAGCTCAACATCTCAGGTTAGTTACACCGACCAGAACCGGACAATACCTAACGGTGATAACATCATCAACAGCTACATTGGCTTTGCCTCCTATGTCAACTCACTTGGCACTTGCATCCTCTTGTGTGACCACTGGAGCTGGACCACGAATGTCAAAGGAGTTGACCAGGGAGGCTGCAGCAGGTGCCGCTGGCACAGGGTCGGTGGTGCTCTCTCCTCCTAGGTCGCCGATATCAATTAGTGTTCCTGGGTTGCTGGGTGCGGACAATGCTGTTGGGCCCAACAGGTCTGCGACCCCTCGACGTGATGACAGCGTGTTTTGCTTAGGAGAGGTCACAAATGGAGATTAGAGAACAGAATTAGAAAATATATGAAAAAGAAATATATCACCATTATGGTTTGAGCCTTATTCTCAGAACAAAAATTATGTTTTGTTTCACATTGGCTGCGAATAGAAGGCTATTGCCAAGTACTCACACAATTTCAGAAACAAAAAAAAATCAGCTCCATTGAAGATTTTCAGAAATCATTTCACAACTATATAAAAAAAAAATGCCAACCTGGGGTCCCACGAGATTGGTTGACTGGGTGTTGTTGTTGATGTGTGCTGTTGGTCTTGGTTCTCTGTCTCTTAATGAGTCAACAATCTCTTTAATCTTCTCTGGTCTCTTCTTCTTCAGTTTCGCCAGGATGGACGATTCCCGTTCCGGGAAGGGTGGCATCTCCTCCAGCACGGTGGCCTGTGTGCACGGATGGGATCAATGTTTAGACAAGAGCTAAGAAGGCATTTTGAAATAGAAATATTGGCCTTTAAAGGCCAAATTAGCAGGTGGACGCATTTAAAACTCAATACAAGGTATGCCAATAATTAATTACTATGATATCAAGGAAGCCCATCTAGGAGTTGGCAGAAATTGGAGGTATAGGGGAGGGGGAAAAGGAGGTGTTGTGTTACCATAGGAGAAACTTTCACAAGTTTTGTGCATATCTTCCAAGGTTTTCATTACTGGGCATATCAGGTGTTTTGGGACGTTCATAAAGTAGTTTGAGGTCCATAATCAAAGACTTGAACAAGTCTAGGGCGAGACCAGACCTCCCAGGGAGTTCTTAAAAATGAACCTTAGAACCCCCCCCCCCCCCAAAAAAAAAAAAAATGAAATGACTATTTTGTCTCTTTCAAAGCCATGTCAAAGTGTGCATTTTCAAATAGAATCATTGGCCTTTTAAAGGCCAAATGAGCAGGTGGACGCATTTAAAACTTACTACAAGTAGCTTAACTTATCTTCAGTAAATAAACTTCTTTGTTAATGCTTAGATTCTCAAGAAAATATGTAGTTACATTCAATGGCTAAAACATAAACTAAAGGAGTCTTCATGATGTTTACATCATTTAGTGTCTGTCACAAAGAGATATAACAGCTCTCCTAAATTTACTTTGATTTAATTATTCCAAGAATTCTTTCCTTAAATGATATTTATGACTGAAATTTCCAGATGAATATGTTCACTCACAAGGACGTCGACGGTGGCGACTGTGCTCAACTGGAGGTACTCGACTGCTCGCTGCTGTAATTCCACGTCTGCATTCCGCAGCTGGTTGTTGCTGTTTAGCACCTGGTGAGAGTGTGACGTTCATATGTTAGGACTAGGACACCTTGTACAATTGTCATATAACACATCAAGATTTAACACCTGGTATATGTGACGTTCATATGTTAGGACGAGGACACCGTGTACATCTGTCACATAACACATCAGGATCTAACACCTGGTTAGTGTGTGACATTCATTAGTTAGGATGAGGACACCTTATACAACTATCACATAACACATCAGGATCTAACACCTGGTTAGTGTGTGACATTCATTAGTTAGGATGAGGACACCTTATACAACTATCACAAAAAACATCATGATCTAACACCTAGTTAGTGTGTGACATTCATTAGTTAGGATGAGGACACCTTATACAACTATCACATAACACATCAGGATCTAACATCTGGTTAGTGTGTGACATTCATTAGTTAGGATGAGGACACCTTATACAACTATCACATAACACATCAGGATCTAACACCTGGTTAGTGTGTGACATTCATTAGTTAGGATGAGGACACCTTATACAACTATCACATAACACATCAGGATCTAACACCTGGTTAGTGTGTGACATTCATTAGTTAGGATGAGGACACCTTATACAACTATCACATAACACATCAGGATCTAACACCTGGTTAGTGTGTGACATTCATTAGTTAGGATGAGGACACCTTATACAACTATCACATAACACATCAGGATCTAACACCTGGTTAGTGTGTGACATTCATTAGTTAGGATGAGGACACCTTATACAACTATCACATAACACATCAGGATCTAACACCTGGTTAGTGTGTGACATTCATTAGTTAGGATGAGGACACCTTATACAACTATCACATAACACATTAGGATCTAACACCTGGTTAGTGTGTGACATTCATTAGTTAGGATGAGGACACCTTATACAACTATCACATAACACATCAGGATCTAACACCTGGTTAGTGTGTGACATTCATTAGTTAGGATGAGGACACCTTATACAACTATCACATAACACATCAGGATCTAACACCTGGTTAGTGTGTGACATTCATTAGTTAGGATGAGGACACCTTATACAACTATCACATAACACATCAAGTTCTAACACCTGGTTAGTGTGTGACATTCATTAGTTAGGATGAGGACACCTTATACAACTATCACATAACACATCAGGATCTAACACCTAGTTAGTGTGTGACATTCATTAGTTAGGATGAGGACACCTTATACAACTATCACATAACACATCAGGATCTAACACCTAGTTAGTGTGTGACATTCATTAGTTAGGATGAGGACACCTTATACAAATATCACATAACACATTATAATACATTAGGACAAGGACACTAAAATTTAGTACACTCAAAATAACGGAAATGTGTTTCCCGCAGTTCTGGGTGCAACACGAAGGTGAGACGCCTACCTCTTGTACGGGAGCTTTGATCTCGGGGAAGAGGTTGACGAACTTGATGTAGGTGGAGAGGAGGAGGCCACGCGTAGCCACGCTACACAAGTGGAATTTAGAGTGAAGGAGTTGGAACTGGACCATCGGCGACGACCGGGGATCACCAGCAATGAGGTTACCGAACTCGCCGAGAATGTAGCCGCCCACTTTCACCATGTTTTCATGGCAGGCTGGGGCTTGCAGGGCCTGTAGATGGTCAATAATACTGAGTGATGAGCAAGACTTCAATCTGACATTACTCATGAAATCAATCAAGGGATCTTGTCTTTCAATTAAAAAAAAAGATATCATGAAGATGACAAACAATTTATCATTCCCCCCCCCCCCAAAAAAAAAGGGGAAAAAAAAGGAAAAAAACTGCTTTCTTAGCTGGCAGACCAATATGATTTGATTATTACAGAACCGTGGAAATATTATAATTACGTTGATTCAATGTTATTTACAAGATGCATATCTGAAAAATTGAATACTGCACTGTTGACCTGTGCTCAGTTGCTTACCTCAAACACGGTTTTGGCAGCATAACCTTGAACGTCGTCTCGGTTTATGACAATCTGTATGACACGGTACCAAACCTGACAGACAGAAAATAGACAATTATACAATACGAGTAGAGTCATAGTCATATCCTGGTCTATTACAAGAGGAACTTGTTTGTGATTATTAAAATACAAAACAGAATTTGCAGATCTTAACTTGCAGAACTCAATGCCTCTCAAGTTCAGATAACAGAGATGCCAGTGGAATCTTGAAACAAAAAGACAACAGCTGGAAAACCGCCCAAACGTACTCATTTACACCTTTTTATCCATATCTATGATGGTAATTTAAGAGAAAAAAGTTATTAATTAAGAATGACAATCTAAAAAGCTTCCATGTCTTTTTTATAGAAAATTATTAATAAAAAACGTGACACTGGTATTAATCGGATGATTGGCATGTCTGTGAAAAAAATACCCGTTTGTGTGAGTAAGGTGAAGTACGATAAATATTTATCCAAGTGACATAATTAAATTTCGCTTTCGTCGGTTGACGCACCTCCTCACTGACGTAGTCTCCTGCGATGCGGATCAAGTTGAGGATTGTGTCCACGTACCAAGTGTAGTCAACAGCATACTTCTCTGCCAATATAGCTACCTTAAGCACCTGCAACCACAGAAGATTTAAATGATGAAATACCCTAAAGCTCTTTTATACTGAAGGCTCGAATCGTCACTAACGTCTTTTCCATTTTGTTCCATAACGGTTGCTTTTTCAGTTTATGAATTTCATTTCATTAACTTCAAAAACCAATACAAGGAAATTGGTTTTCTTTTTGTCGTTCACAGGAAAAGAAGTTTCTCCAGTGTTGGAATACAGAACAATACAAAGAAACTATTCAAATATAATTCGTTTTCTTTTAGAAATCTTATCACTGACCGGTAAATTCATACTGGTGTTTTCTACCATACAGTTTTCAAGTAAACAATCAAAAACCAATGTCGTTTATTCAGCGTTATTCCAGAAAAAAATTATTTTAATCTAGAAACACTCGACTTTGCCTACCATTTCTTCCCTGATGGAGTAGTCTGCAGTTTCTAAGTAGGAGAGCATTTCGGAGACGATCTCCTCGGCGTTGGAGCGGTCGCACATGGCGTAGAGCAGGTCGACGGCGCGTTGTCGCACGCTCACGTCGCGCTCCGTCTTCAGGGCGGTGATCACCGTCTCCTGGTGTTTTTTTACCGCGTCGTGTGAGAACTCGGAGGTGGCGAGTAGACACATGCTCTCAAGTGCCAGGTACCTGCAAATTATAGTCCGGTACCGGATATATGTGTGGGAACAACCAGGAATGGGATTTGAAAATAACCCAGAAGAATTCTTTACAAAAAAGGGGTTATTGGGGGTTCGGGGGCCTGTATTTTCAGCTATTCTAATTGAATTCCTGGCCTCAGCTATTGGGGTAAGAAAAGACAAGAGCGGGCAGATCTTTGATGAGGAACATAAAAAATCACATCAATTCTAGCCATGGAATATGGCTGAGGATGTTTGGAGATGTTCAACCCCCTGTTTATTGGTAAAAATGGGGCTATATTACTTTTTCTAACAAGAAAAATCATTTCATAAACTGAAAATGAGAACAAGGATTTCGATGGAAAAATGGAAAACTGCCATTCCTGACTTGACGCCTCACTGAACACTGAACGTACCTAAGGTTGGTCTCGCGGTGCTGCAGGAACTGGCCCAGCTGGTTGCACGCCCGCACCAGCAGGTTGGGGTCGCTGTCCATGTGGATGATCAGGTTGATGGCCTCGAACAACACGGCGTTCTTGGCGTTTGAGTGCTGAACTTTCTTTGATTTCGGTGGCTCCTGTGCCTTGTTCAAAATTGTCTCTAAGCATTCTGTCAGCCGGTTCTTAACCGCGGCGTCCTCTGCAAAATTAATCACAAGTCATATTTACGACCAAATTTCTTTTTAATTCTATTGGTGGTAAATTATTGTGTTCGTGGTTAATAAATGAAAATAGATTTTCCAATGAGATTCCTTTGGACATTTGAATGTTACAATTTGTTCAGATATTCCGTTTTAAGTATCATTGCCAAACATGTGGATTTACTATGTATTTGCGTAATGGTCGGTATTTTCATACGACATAAACGTTACATAATTATGCAGGAGATTATGCTAGAATACAGAAATAACTGGGGGTTTCCAATTGCAAAACCAGGTGAAACAATCTATAATCGAACCATTGGGACTGCAAATAACTAACCTCTCTATTGAATTAAATCAAATGAATCTTTATTTATCAACAATAGACTGATGTATAGAAAACATGTGTCGATAAAGGTAATGACAAAAAACTGATGCTCGATGTCTGGTTTGTTGGTCATTTTCCCATACATTTGAATTAAAATAAGTACCCAAGAGCAGGTACATAACATAGAAGTGATGAAAAATGGGAAAAACCAATAGATGTCCTAAGAAATTGATAAAATAATATTATATGTAAAAAAAATACTGCATGAGAAAGGTTACCTGGAGGTGGGTAGTACTGTAGTAGTCTGAGCAGTTTGACTGAAAGCCAAGGAGCTGGCACGAAGTAGTAGGTGTAGTCCTGGAGGTCTGTGTACGATGACGTGACAATCTGAAACACCGAGAATGACGTCACTGACCGGAATGTCGTCTGCCTCTGTCCCTATCACTACAAGGCTCAACGGACATCACTGGCGAAACGCTAGTAACAGACGCTGGTGGCGTCTCAGCGTCTTACACACGCGCATGCGCAGCTGGACGTGGAATATTTTCAGCTGAGCAGTGGTTTGTGTTGGCAACTTGAATGGTAGGTCAGCCGATTAAAAATGAATCCACTCGGGCTAGACTTTAATAAAAAAAAAAATGTTTATCTCGCACTTTCGCGTATCCCCTTGTAATAGACAGAAGATAAATTTCCAATTTGGTTTGGTTGATTTTACGTCCGATCAGTTTAAAATTTCTCTTCCCAGACTTTACCTGCTTTAAGAACTTATCTTTATGTTTAAATCTTTTCGAATATCTAGCATTATCTGAGAAATTCAAGAAGCTTTTTTCTACCAGTGCTGTGAAATGCACTGCGAAGTGATGTTGCATTCCTCATTAACATGAAAAAAAGGTTTCCTACTGGAAATTGGTTAAAAACTGAGAGGTATTAAGAGAAAATATTATTTGAACAGCCTCCAAAAATCTCTTTAAATATAGAAAGTTTTGAAGTTACTATGAGGAACTTGGATTCTATTTTTTCATTGTTTTGATAGAGTCCATATCTGAGACTCGCCATCCCTCCGCCCCTCCCAAGCTTGATAAAATACCCCTAGATGGTTGATATAAGACCTATTCCAAGTTACCAAACAAGATCACTATCACATGCCGACCCTGGTTCTAAATAAATAAATTTAAAAAAAATGGGGCTTGCCAGGCGCAAAGCATTGTTTTCTCAGTACTTGGAAATAGTCTAATTACTTTTTACATCCCGATTTCTGATGCCTTCATTTTCACAGAACTACTAAGAATCAGAGTTCCTAGACTATTTTCTTTGGATTTTATCTATGCACACAATGGGTTGCTATGGTCAGATTTCACTCAAACTGCTGGCCACTCAGAAACAGTCAGATTGTATGAACCAAGTTTAGAAAGATGAATTAAAAGCAATTTTGATCTCAATTAAAAACAAGTATAGGCTTTTATTTTATTATCTCCCTTTAGTTTGGATGTGCTTAAATAAGCGAAAGTGAGAGCGTAGTGAAAAGGAGAAAAGAGAGGAAATACAAGATGCGTATTGATAGAAATAAAGGTTTTCTGATATATCAAGATGTGTCTCGAGGCAGCGCGTAGTCTTATCGTACAAAATACTAGGAATCAACTCATTCACGAAAGCCATGGCGCTAGGGCAGCATTTAGATTATCTACGGGTGACTTCTTTACACAAACTTCTCAAGTTAGTTTACTATGGTTTCATAGCGTTGTAAAAGTCTTACCTAACAAAATCAACACCAATCTCTAAACTGTGGGGATGTGGGGTTGAATACCTTGACTACAGCTTAACTCTTACTAAGATGGGCGTGGGAGTGTGGATAATGTGGCCCGGGAAACTAGGTGAGGAGGATTGGGAATTGTTATTGGTAACGTTTGTGTTCTGGGAGAAGGGATACCTTAAATTAGTTGGATTTGCGTGACTCGTTTTGGGACCTACTCAGGATCTCCAATCCGGAATATAGGCAAATATTCTCCTGCAGATGAATATTTCGGGAACATAAGGAACAACATGCTCTGGTGTTAAACAGTTGTGCCCCATGGGACTGTTTCTTTGACGGCTGTCTCTACGTGTGTGGTTTCCATGATTACACATATATATCTTTACACTATTTCATGCTCTCCGTTGCTAAGCAACACACAGCCATGGTGAAGCTGGTTTAGTACCAAACTGATAAGGTGGGAAGCTGACACGGCTGGGGTGGCTACATCTTCCAAATGACTTGGCATTCTTTCACTTCCAAAATGGTTAATTTGTGACAAAATAATTTCTCTACCAAAATGAAGGACGAAGGAGGCCGATCCCGGCCGAACTCGGACCGGAGCCGCCCGGGGTGGGTGAATGTGCGCAACGGAAACAGTCCCATAGTTAACCAAGGTTTTCTGTGATGCTCCATCAACTCAAAATAAGTCCAAAATAATCAAAACATCTCATAAGAAGACTAATCACAGCTAAAATGAACATCCTTTTTCATCTAATCTATAAAACCATCACATCGAGCGGCGGAGCGGACTCTAGGCGCTGTCTGACCCGAGGTCTGACGTGGGAAACGTCATTGTGATGACGTATGTTATGACGTCAGTTCGAACCAACCTTTCTCAGGCTTAGAAGGTAGCAGATCTGCGAACAGGAAGGCAGCAGAAGGGGGTTGGATCATTGATTTCTCTTCAACAAAGTCTATGTGAACTTTTTCGCTTTATTCCCATTTAGTACCCTTCACCATCCCTAGATTTATCACTCAAAGGCACAGCGAACAGGTACAAGAATAATAACAAAAGAACACACGGTATAATTCAGAGTAAGATATATCCATGATAACAAACCTTTGTAAAGTCTGTTCCGGTATCTATCAAACACGACTAATATACTCTGTGAATTATTAGCGGAAAAGTTAGAATGTAAACACACCTTGTTTGGGTTATGGTAAATGTATTCGATATATCAACATGGTGTCTCTAGTTTTGATCAATGAAACTCTGCTGGTGCACTATACAGCTTATCCTTTGACAACGATTGGTCTTCCTTAATGAACGAAGGGTAGATAGCGTTCTTATCAGTAGCGTTCTTATCAGGAAAGGGAAGAATTTGTTTAGATTATTAACAGTTAAGGAGGTAAGATTTAGTACAATAATTTGATTATAACCGAAGCTATCGGAATTGTATTGGAATTCTGCATATATCTACTTTGACTACATTTTCAAGAATCTAGTCGAGAAAAAAAGACAACAATTCGTCACACTGTGAGCAGACACACTGAAAGACAAGAAGCTAGTAAAATATTCTGATCTTCGTCACCAATAAAATCTATCATAAGAAAATATAGTGAAAAAAATATTGTATAACCATGTATAAAAGGTATTCTGGACACTAGGCGATATCGCCAACAGATAGCACAGTGTCCCAGGGTATCCCAACAAAATCACAGCAATGACATGGTTTGCAATTTTCGTAGTGTATTGTCTGTATTGTGGTGGCCACATGGCATAGTGTCTTTTATTATTTACCTAATACAAAATTCAACAACTCTGTATGGACATACCCGGCACATAAGGATGTGATGGAAGCGCCGGATTGCGGATAGTGCCAAAAATGTCACCTAGCAGGTGGACAACGCAGTACATATTGATGAAAGGTTGTTAATAAATACAATATTGTCTGGCTTCAGATAAAATGGTCGTATGCACCTCGGAATCACTCTGTGCATTACCCCCGCATTTGCTCGGATATTACTACAAGTCAACCACTCGGAGCGTATGTCCACTTGATCCAAATCCAATCAATATTGTATGTTTTCATTACAAACAGCATGAACAGTGCAATTTGTGTTTGCACACAAACAAGGAGAACGACTAGGATATTACCCTGCCTGCGTTTATTGCGTTATTTGCGGGTTGCGGTTGGAGAGTGAAGGATGCACTACTCACCCTGCTGAGTCTGGACACGGCCAGTGACACGCAGCCCTTGTACTCGTCCGGGTTCTTCTTGGTGAGCGACTCGATGAGGCTCACGGCCGCCGTGACCACGCCCTGCACGACACGAGCATACACGTACATGTTCAGGTTATACACACCCATCACGGTCATATTCAGGTAATACACACTCACCACATACATATTCAGCTCATACACACTCACCATGGTCATATTCAGGTCATACACACTCACCACGGTCATATTCAGGTCATACACACTCACCACGGTCATATTCAGGTCATACACACTCACCACATACATATTCAGGTCATACACACTCACCACATACTTGTTCAGGTCATACACACTCACCACATACATATTCAGGTCATACACACTCATCACGTACATCAGCAGCCTGACGCTATGTTTATGTTACACAAAGGTCAGTTGGGTTCAAGAAAAAAATCTCTATCTTCGAGAGACAGGGATGTCAGTTGGGGTCACGGGAAAAAAGGGAAATATTTTTCATGTGGAATTTACTGCCTCAGACAGACTGAAAAAACATGGAAAACATACAGCTATTGGTCATGGAATGGGGCTGGGGTTTGTGGGGAGGTTTGAATCACTGTTTATTAGTGTGAATGATGCCCAATTTATTCTCTATTGTTTTACACAAGAATTACACAAGAAAAAAACCTTTTTCTAAACCCATGGCATATCACATAGGAATCGAATTGCTTTTTAACACATTGAAACATTTATAAATAGGCCTTTTTCCACAGGCCGGTGTCGCACCTTATCTGCCTGGTTAGGCAATGCATGCCAACCTATGACAACGTATTCTTTATCATTGGGTGACTCAGTGTATTAACGTAATACGTTTAAAATACCCGTTAAGATCATTTCCAGGGAACGAAAAGCGATTATATCGGTACGGCCCCGGCCACTATAGGCTAATGCTCTTCTTTGGAATGACCAAAACAATTATATCGTAGGTAGTATGTATGTATG
Source organism: Alentia gelatinosa (assembly GCA_950022655.1). NCBI lineage: Eukaryota > Metazoa > Annelida > Polychaeta > Phyllodocida > Polynoidae > Alentia > Alentia gelatinosa. The sequence goes on along the minus strand of OX465584.1, from coordinate 24,688,936 downwards.
TATCTACATACATACATACTATATATATATATTTTATACCCGGTATATATATACACACTGACATATATGCAGACATGCATATACATATATTATTATTTCAAGAAAAATTGATATATGATTTTGCCAGATATATTTCTGATATATAATGATTTTTTTCAATTACAATCTCTTTTTGTTGAAATAAACATATTGACTGATGCGTATGAACCTAGCTGAACTAATTTTCGGCTTTTGATAATCAAGACAATTATCAACTCTAATGTAGGTGAACGAGACAGATGTCTTATCCCTATCGCTATCAGGACCACAGTGTAGTAAAAAAAACAAAAACAATACTAACTCGAGTTCAGTTTCTACTAAGTATTTAACAGTGTAGGCTCTGTGCCGTGTAGGGGAGTATCTTAGCTAGTAGTATATGGAAACTGGCTTACTGTCTTCGTACGTCAAAAATACGCGGTGAAACTGTTGATCACATACATCCCGATGCCATAGGCAGAGGGATGTATGTGATCAACAGTTTTACCAAGTATTTTGACGTACGAAGACAGTCTGCTTGTTTTCGTATTATTATATACCTAAAAATGGCGAAATTTTACCTGGTCACGTGATCACATACCCCGTACGTCACAGTGTGGCGTACGGGTATAAATACGCCATGGGTAGGAGCGGGCAGTATGTGTAGGATATACCACCGCAGGTATATAATAATAATGCTAACGTGTGACTAGGCTGCGGCACGTACCATATGCTGGTCATTTAGGAGGTGGATGATGCGTGATGACCACTCAGACATGGAGACTACGTCAGGCGCAGCGCGGATCAGGCGCAGCAGACACAGAGCTGCACTCTGCTTTACCGAGTCAATGGTGTCACTGAAAACAAATCAAATAACATCACGACAATTGACTAGGCATTGTATTAGGAAATAAATACGAACCCCTGGATAGTCAAATAATTGATCCTCCATCTAACGGCGCCGAGGCGTATATACAAGCCTGGCAGTGAGTATTTATCTTCAGACACAAACGCCTTGCTTGTGTTCCTTTAATCAATGACGAAATTACGGTAATTAGACATTTAAAGAGTATTCCGGGTTTGAAAACCTGGGCCATACAACAGCGTCCAGCACAGTGTACCGTACATGATTTATACAATATTGGGAGTATAGAGGTCAGTAAGCATAAGAGCGATGTGCACATGTGTATAATAAATTCATAGACATACAGGCCACGAGCGATGTAATGATCTTCTGAAAATGGTTTATTAAAGGGAGTGGCTAAAATTTAGTTAAAAAATACCTCTAGTTTTCGACCCAATATTTTAGTCTAGTACTTTCTTGTAACAAATTCACCAAGATGTTGGTTAAAACATAAATTTAGAGTCTTGATATTGAGAATGGAGGATGTTGCAGACTGACCCGGACACAAGTAGCTTGGGAATGTCCTGGCCGAAAGCCTCGGCCATCTCGCGCGACCCGATGTTGGCGATGCACTGCAGGGCGAGGCAGACGTGGACCGGGTTGCGGCTCGACAGGTCGTTCTTGATGCTCTGAATGACGAGCTTCATCAGCTCCGAGTTGGCGCTCACCAGCACCGAGATGAACAGGTAGCCCTAAACAAGAGGGAGATTTTTTTTTATTTTACGTCCGGTTGACCATTACAGGTCCTTCCCAGGCTTCTTCAAGCTTCCGCTTTTCTCACTGGTTTTACACTACATGGGTGGCGAACGAATCTATGAGATGACTTCAAGTATAAACCTCATCCCTACGTTTACTGAGTTGAGAGTTCCCACACTACATAGACATGGTATGGGAAGGACTGGCCTTTGAATACCTGACCTCAGCTCGCTCACTATCTTCCAGGATTTCATTGTTAACTCCAATAAAAAATAATAATAATAATAAAAAAAAACTTTAAAAAAAACGCTTCTCCTGGGATTTTCATTGATCTCAAGAATGACCCTAGGGATGTAGAAATAAATTAATCCGAAAATCTGGAAAAATCTGGGATCATCCCATGCCTGATAAGCACTCGCTAGATTCGGTAACTTGAACAGGTTGAAACTGCTAGATATGGCAGGTTCTCCAGACCCGTTGTTGATCACACGTCCACTTACAATCTGTTTCTCTGTGTATTTGTTGGAGCTGAGTAAGTTGACGGCCTCCATGTGGCCGAAGTCGATGTCGTGCCCGAGCAGAAAGATGAAAAGCAGTTTGCAGACATACTTCTTCTTCTGATAGCCGTCAAGAGTCTTGTCTCCTGCAAAACATATTTGGAAACAATTTAATTTACACCAATTATAATGTGACCTTTAGACCGCTCTGACAACGCGTCTATGGAGGATAATCCTTTGCTATCAATATGAGTGGAAATGATTTATTTTGGGGACACAATTCGAGTACAAGACCATTAATTTAAAAATTAATGACCATCAGTGTTTTTGTGGTCGACTCTAAAACGAGTGCCGAGTGTTGAATGGTATTAAGATGGTGAAGTGCCTGTTTAATGGATTTATGATGTGCATTCCCGTTGAAGCAATGTGAATGTTTGAAGATCCTCAGAGTGGGATACTTCCATTATTGACCAGAGATGCCAGTGTGGTCCAGAAAAAAGGGAATAATGACAGCATCCTGCATATCTCTTCTCAGTAATTTCTCGTATAATGAAAATTGAGTGCACCGTAAATGAGGAAATAACCGGTAGACTGGCATCTCTGGTCAACATGTATATATTACTGTTCACTCTTCTTTTGAGTGAGTTACATTCATATTGAGCAGTCCCTGTCTTAGAATTCCCTGTTCGCGGAAAGTCTAACCATAGGATAACTATGGCATGGCTTCCTGTCTTGGGGCCAGAGACCAGCAGTTCGGAGCAGATCTTTCTTCTCTCTTTCTCTTTTGAAAGTCAAAACTAGGTCACGAAACTAAAAATTGGGAACAGAACCAGCATGACAAGATAGACCTGCTTACAGTGTTACACTGATCATAAATATACATTCCCAGTATTGTCTTTGGATATTGTACTATTCTAGGTTACAGTGAACTGATTCAGGAGTATGCGTCTATAAGAGAACGGCAGAGTGACCTTTCTAGTGCGTGACCCAGTCTCATAGGGGCTGGGGGTTCATCTGTGAGGTATAACTGCGTGTTTTGTGAACGGTGACTGACCAGATTCAGAGAGGAGATGGAAACATCAGCAGCTGCCTTCTCTATTGAATAATATAGGACACCTGAGATCCAAAAGAGAAAAAAAACATCCCTAACTTCATCCAGTGTTTTACAGATTTTTTTGGTTGTCAAGTTTGAAAATTTAGAATGCCTCTGAAATACCAATTCATGAATTCTCCTAGTAGAAATCGTCCATATAATTTCCAATTTCCCCCATATTCACTCCCAGATCTACACAAAACTGTTGATTGTTTTCTTCATCTATCTTGTGTACAGCTTTGGGTTTTCATATTTCCGCTGCCTGCTACTATTGTCTGGTCTACAATGGGATCTCTAGGGAACAAAGAAGTCTAATGTAAGTCTCGTCATCATTAATTCAGATTTGTTCTCCAATTCATCCTGACTCAGTTAGACTACTGGTCTCGGGGGAGTTGAGTCTCACGTGGGCCTCGTGCGTGCACGACTGCTGCCAGTTCTGCTCATGGAAGCAAACTAAGCTAGGCCAATACAAATAAAGGTCAATGCTTCCTGCGGTTCACATGTCCAAAAGGTTGCGGTTCTTCCACTTTAATATCAATACCAAGAATAGTTAACTGCATGAAGTATGGGCAAGGCAGGAAATTTTGTGTGAATTTATTTACATGAAGCAGGTCAAAGTGTTAGCGTAATAGGATGAGATCGTTTGAGAGGGAGGTAACGTATTGAATCTGCACGGAGGAAGCATTGATTGGCTTTCTAGTTAAATATCACGCACATGGTTGAGCGATGTACAACCTGCTCGACATGAACACGCGGTACAGCGCGCAGCATGCTACGCGTGGCCAGCGAGGTGCTCACATCATCTCACGTACTCTCCAGCGCAAGACAGCCAACAGGTCTTGCTGATAGAACAACTCCTATTTACACATTCTCCTAATCCATAATAATATATTCATTACGGAATAACTTACCAAAGATTTATAAAGGAACCCTGTTCTGTTATATTTAGTGCCTTGTAGTGAGAGAGAATGGCCTTGTGTAGCTAAAGAAAGGTCAGTTGAGGCCATGACACAGACAGGACAAAGGTGGTCAGTAGGCTACCTAGAGATACTAACATGATAAACAACATGTCTATATAGTGTCAAGGATTTTCTTTGTGCTAGTTGGAATAATATGAAGTGATTTAACCTATTGATCCTATAAAAATTGAAAAGAGAGGTGAAAAATGTTACACGTAATTATTACAAACTCCTGGTACGTTAAATTAACTAACCACTGGTCACTGCCTGTCACTATCCACCTTTATAAACACAAGCAGTCACCACTACACTGGTGAATATAAATGTGTAGACACGTATATGAAGGAGAGACGTAGAGGTTGACTTCTCCCTACCGCTATCACGACCTTTTCCAAACGCCGTTACCCACAACGGAGAGGGCGAATGTAAAAAATACCTCAACATGTAGACACGTATATATCCATATTCATGTGTGGATATATATGTCCACAAGTGTATATACGTATGAATTCCCTGTTCTCTCGAAGTTGGCCCCATATTAATATTCCTCATATCATTATCTTTCCCAAGTCTCGCTTATAATTACCAATATTCCATTACGTTCATTTATTCGCCAATCCGTCTCCTTATCCCTTCTTATCTCCTTTCTCTGTTTATCCAATATTCAATATTTCCCACTCTCTCTTTCTTTATGAATTTCAAAAATTTCTTCCTGTTCTTGAATTCGCTTCCAATATTTTCTCAGTTTACCTTTAGATCCAAAATGCCCCTTTTTCATTGATCGGACTTCACTTGGTGTTATGAAGGGTTACATCAATTTATCTATTTTTTCTAAATTCCCTGAAATACATTAATGCTGAAAGGTAACATATTGTAGATTGCGAGACATTTAGTAAACAAATAGACAAAGGTGCATCTATCTACTGCGGTTAACTAATTTTCTACATTAACTACAATTGGAAAGTGTTAGTAAGCGGGGAAAGTTTGTATTTCGTTATATGTTAATACCGCATGAGGAGCAATACCATGGGTTTAAAGTTATTTAAATATGAATCATCTTTTTTCAAGTTTTCTTTTTTATCAAGCACGAACGAATTCTACATACTTGATAATCAGGTTAGTGTATTTTCAGTGTTGGTTTGTATTCCTGTTCATATCACTACTTCTCTTCAATAAATGAATCAATTTGAAGATATTCTTTTTCCTAATTTCTCATACATTTTGTCAGCCCTTTTTCTTTAGCTTCTTTAATTTTGTTTGGATTTTTGAGGGTAGCTTTTTTCTTTCCTAAATTCGTGAATTGAATATATCGAGACAAAATATTTCCATCTAAGTATTCACCTAATTTAGGTGAACGGCTTACCACTTTTACACTTCGGTGAATAGTGAGGAAGTCACCAAATCTTGACCAAGCATACAAAGTAAGTGCACTAACCGTAACCGCCGAACAGTAAAATTTATAACACGAGCCAAATGAAACAATTACATCAGTTGAATAGATCCATAGCGCCTATCTAAATGTCACAGTACCGTATGGGACACAAATTTACCCCAATCTGTGTCAGAAACCTTTCCGAATTTTGCACCTTCCCGGAAAAACATTACAGTACACGATTAACAGCCAGGAAGAGTGAAAGGAACAGACTGGTGTGACTAAACATGGCTATTAGCATGGAAGCCAGGTGAGGTATGTAGACAATAATAAGCAAGCACAGGCAGGCAGGCATGCACGGTGAGCCTATTAGGCGAGACTACAGCTACTACGATCAGATTAACAACATAAGCTGGTATCTTCTACTGACTCGTCGTCAGGACAACTCCTTAACCTGGCCTCACTACCACACGGCTTCCCGTTTACCAGAGGCACCATTGAGGGCCAAGATTACCAGGACTCGCGAGCGGAAATCCTTGATTCCAAAACATCATCGAATAGAGATTTCTAATGAATACAATTTCCTATAATGACTGATTGGACTGATGTTTTGTTCAAAATCTGTCCCTTCTGAAAATTCAATCCACAAGGATGGAGATAAACCAGAGACAGAGTATCTTCAGAGACAATTCGTTCAAATGCATATTTTTTCTTTGATGTGTTGTATATATGAGAAAAGAACAGGTTACTTTCTAAAGTGAATTAATTGTGGCGTTATCATACACTATTTTCAAGTCAACAAGCAAATGGATATGGCTATGATGCAACAGTGAAATAGTTCGAAACTCTTTGAACAAACGCTCAACAAACACTATAAGAAAATGTTCTTTCCACGAGCCACCGTTTCCAGAGTAAGAATTTAGAGATGGGGTTGGTTAATTACAAACATTGATTTCCTGAATCGCATATCTTCTACCTCTGAAAATACATGTATACAGTATGGATTTTTTGGTGATGGAATAGTGTGAACCAAGGAGTTGGTGATGAGGGGTGAGGCAAGCATTACAACATGGAGACAAGCAGACAGTTAACGGGCAGGAATAACGGGCAGAGATAACGGGTTACTCACGTCCTGTAGATGGGAACAGGTTTGGTTTTTTTTTAATGGAAGGAAGAGAAAAAAGATGGTTACTAGAGGACGACATGTGACTACTGAGTAACTCAGCGTACAAACTGTTCCTTTGCCGTCCATCTTGTCTCGTGGCTTATCTGAAGACCGGTAGCACGAGATTACCACGAGAAACACACCGCTCTGGTGTATTTAGGTATCTTAGCATGGACCTGTTTATATTCTAATCATTACTGAGTGGCTCAACAAATGAAACATGCTACTCTGGCATATTTAAGTATCCTAGTAATGAACTGTGTATATTTGAACTGCTAATTCAACTGAGTAACTCGGTGTACATACTGTTCCTTTGCCGTCTACCTTATCTTGTGGCATATTTAAAGACCGGTAGTACGAGATGACAACGAGAAACACATCGGTGGTGTATCTATATATCTTAGTATTAACCTGGTTATATACTAACTACAATTGAGTAACTCATTTTTTTTTTTTTTTTAATTTTTTTTTTTCAATTTTTACAATTGAGTAACTCAGTGTACAAACTGTTTCTTGATTCATACTATGAGGCGAAGGCTTTCTGTTGGCAAATCAGAAAAAAAACTAATCTTTTACAAACTGTTTATTTGTCATTCACCTCGTTGTGTGGCTTCTTTAACCGCTGGTCGCTGGAGGCTAACACAAGGAAGATGCCACTCTGGTGTATTCAGGTATCTTAGTACTGACCCGTTTATATTCTAACCATTCTTGACTCACTCAACGAATGAGACACACCACTCTGGCATATTTAGGTGTCATAGTTATCACCATCTTTATCTACTACTGCGGAACTTGACGTTTACAGCAAATATGCATCCTTATGTGGGCACTGCCATTAGCCCCCGATGCCGTTCATGTGGTGACCCCGTGTGCTTTGACACTGAATCATCAAACTCTGTGTACAAACTGTTTATTTTCTGTCCACCATAACTTAAGGATTCTTCAAAGGCCAGTCGTTGGAGGTTTAACATGAGAAATACGCTTTGGTGTATCTAGGTACTGGCTCGTTGGTACATTTTTAATATATTGACACAATAACAGTATTCCTTCTACCGGTTTCAGTGTTGCGTATGGGTAAGGACCTGTAAATAATGTTGACTATCAGTGTTTATAATGGCTGATAACATTGTAATTTGGATAAAGAAAACAAAGAATACCACCCATTGGTGGTTAAGACTCCAATTCGTTGGCTGATATATATGCATAAGATACTCATGACTGTTTGTTTATTTGTGACTATTTGTGTCTTTGGTTCAACGTCTCCTGATGGTATATAGGAACAATCAAAGCTTCAATTTTTCATTATCATTCTCTCCTTTTATCCCGTAAGGAAAAAAAAGGGTTTGGAAACTATATTCAAATATCCTACGCTATCGAATTCTAGTTTTTATGGGATGGGAAAAGAACAATACCGAATTATGAATTTCAGAAATGAATATTGTAAAGGAGCAAGCTTCAGACGATCAAACGTTTTTTGTTCGAAAGCGATGGTGTTAACTGCTTCTCTTTCAATATTCACAATTACGATTGCACACATGGAGGGAGAACAATATCTTAAGGTTGAGGAATAGATTTGACTAAGCTGTAACTCTATATATACTTTTCTGGGGTTTGCTATACATGTATAATCTACTTATTAGTGAAAATGATTCTAAGTTTATCGACTGAGGTAATTTTTTAAAAGCTTCCTAAGCAGAGTATCAATTAGAGTTTGTTGTCAGTAACAGGTGCCAAATAAAGCTGGCCTTTCACGCAAATTAGTACAGAACCTTAGTCATGTGATCACACTTAGGGGAGAAGAACACCAATTAAGATTCATGTGATAATTAGCAATGGGTGGAAAAGTTTCTTTATAGGAATGACAATATATCACAAGACAATTGGACAATCAGTAGAGGTTCTGCAATAAAAAGAGTATTAACAAACTAAAACAATCACAGCTGAACCAATGGATTCAAATGGAGTCATTAATCAGAGGAAAAGAAGAAACAATGACATTAATTGTAAAGTACTTCATTAGTTGAAATCACGCGAAGAGGGGTGGCTGAAACTTAACATGAATATGATGGCATGCAAAACTGTTTCGCCATCTACATATTAAGACTCTGTATATAAACATGGTTTCTAACTTTAATACTTAACCATTATGAGTTATATAAAATTTGCCTCGTACGCTTTCGCGTATATTCATCGGAAAATTAACCAATATGGCCTGAGCAATTGAGCAAATATATGTCCCCATTGGATGAGGACGATCATAGAATCATTTCGGGCGACGGATTCCTGTTGCTGGCTATAATTTTTGATCGGATATTAAGAAGGAACTGCATCAAGATCCATAGCCATGAGTTTTGGTTGAGGGGAAAACAGAAGAGGCAATGCCGAGTGAGATTATGTAGCAAACCAAAACAAATGGCATATTTTCAGTGGCTATGGACTTAGTGTGGTTCATATTTATCTCACCACTATCACTGATAGATTGGCTAACGTTTGTTGCATCACCTCTCGTTGAGAATGTGTTTACAATACTCCAGGGGCATTGAGTATGAGTTCCCTATGTTAGGCCTATGAGAAAAAATACCAGGGCTGAGATGCATGAGGAATAGGAGACGAGGCAGGTGGCATGAAGGAGAGTGTGTAGAGGGACGGAGGGAGGGACGGAGGGAGAGACGGAGGGAGGGACGGAGGGAGGGACGGAGGGAGGGACGGAGGGAGGGACGGAGGGAGGGACGGAGGGAGGGACGGAGGGACGGAGGGACGGAGGGACGGAGGGACGGAGGGACGGAGGGAGGGATATGGAGCAAGGGACAGACAGACTAAGGGCCAGACGGACTGAGGGACGGGCACGATGGACAGACAGGAGCTTACATGTGGAGAGGAGGATGGAAGGGGAGAAAGCGCCGTTGGCTTCAGTGTATTGATCCAGTCTAACAGACACACCACCACACATATTATCGTCCATCCCTCCGTCAACCACCTGCCCGCCACATAAATGTTTTAAATCACTTTGTTTCTTTGATCCCATTCCCCCTTTCCATGCCCCCAGGGGCGACTATCTGATATCTTGGAATGTGTACGTAAAGTGTGATATGTCGATAGCTGCTCTAAGATAAAATGCGAAGCCTGCTGTAGGCTAGTTCGATACTTTTGTCAGGGTGTGGCTTCTAACAGAAATGGACCTCTATAGAATATATAATTCAGTAACTTCAGCCATAAGCCACAACATAGACCTTCCCACGGTGTAAGATGCATCGTATGTGAAATTTGGCGTATACAATAAATGAGGTAAAAGTACCCCTTAGTTTTACAGTTGCAACAGACATATTCGGAACCATAAACCGCCGACCATCCAGGAATGTGGGATGGTCCAAACGCATGGAAATGCCATGTGCTTCATCAAATGCCATAATAAATGCCAAGGCGAGGCCTGTTCGCCCCTGGAGCACTGTGCGTTATGTTTATAGAGGAGGACACGCCTCCTACACACTGCACTTCACATACATGTCTACGCTAAAGGCAATTCTCTACGCCGAGTCACATTACTGGCTTCCTTACTGGGAACATAGCAATACAATAGCAATCTGCTGACTGTGAGACTGGTAAAGCTATACCGTCGTTATAATTGCAAAGGATGTACATATATTGTGGATAAATTTGCATGATAGTCACTTATTTGCTTCTTCCACCAGCAGGATGATTTTGACTGGCAGGGTCGGGCCGTATCTTGCAGGACCTGACCGCATCTTGCCAAATCGTTATAAATTTGTGTGTTTATCCCTGTCTATGCGACCCCTATTGTCGCTCGCAGGCGGCTTTTCCACCGCTGCAATTTAGCCAGGTATGGTCACACTACTAATGCCGATCTAGCCAGTCAACAAATCGGCCAGGATCGACTGCAGTAAAAAGTCTTCCTCTGTGCAGTGTATATCCAGAGTGTAGTCTGAGCGCATTGACCCGGAGATGGCTGCAACAGAACTCCTGAGTATATGTCATCAAAATACACAGGAGGATGTCATTAGCAATATATATCTGAACGCGGATAATAACTCTCAGCTGTACACACCACTGACAGCCTCTTCTACCATTATGCGTGACGAGCTGTAGGTAAACCTGAGCCTGCACCCTAAACCATTCCTCACCCCCCTACATGCACTGACACCTGTATATAAACTGACCTACTTCTACCGGGCGAACAAACCGCAATTACCCTATACCTCACCCATGACCACCCTTACCCAACCCATGACTACCCGTACTTAACCCATGACTATACAAAACCAGCCCATGACTAACTACACCCAACCTATGATTACCCATACCCAAACCATGGCTATTCAGACCCAACCTATGATTGCCCATTCCCAACCTATGGCTATCCATATACATCCCAGCACTACCCAGACACAATCCACCACAACCAGACACAACCCATGACTACCCATAAACAACCCACAACTACCCATACTCACCTAATGACGACCCCTACACGACCCCATAACTACCCTTATCAACCCCATCACTACCCATGCCAGGCCCATGTATACCCGTACACAACAATCGGCTATCCATACACAACACTCAAATACCCATACACAATCCACGACTACCCATACACAACCCACAACTACCAATACTCACCTAATGACTACCCCATCCCAGCCCACAACAAACCATACACAACCGATAACTACCCCTACCCACCCCATGACTACCCCTACCCAGCATGCGACAACCCATGTACACATTTGACTACCAATACACAAACCGTAACTACTCCTACCCAGCTCACAGCTGCCCATACACAACCCACGACTACCCAAACCCAAGCCCATGACTACCCCATCCCAGCCCACGCCCATACACAACATTTGACTACATACACAACATATGACTACCAATACACAACTACCCATACACAACAGATGCCTTCCCATATACATATATGATACTTGTCTACCCATATTACCCCTGTCATCTGCTGTATGCAGTCATAAACAAATGGTCAGACCCACTTTAACCCTTTATTTCCCAAGGGGACAGGCTATGCTATGAGTACTATCCATCAATGTAATCAGTTTAGGTTTTAACCCTATAATCTGCTTAGCCCGTCTGTCATGGGCGACGCTCTGTTTCTGAGAGCATCCCTCCAGGCGGCGCTCTGGCGTCTCCATGGCAACGGGTAGGCCGGCCACCCCTTACTCCAGCAGCAAATTTCTTCCACGGCACGACAGATGGTGGCATCGTAAGTGTTAACACGGGGCACTCCCACAAAGAGAGACTGGCAGATAAGGCGTCCCTTTCATCGCTGTGAGAACCGGTTCAGATCGCTCTTACATATATAATATAGAAATGGCCTGGATGTTATCATTCCAGAAGGAGTTTTACATTAAACACATCATCGTATTTCTAACTGGAAAGCGGGGCCACTTATTGCATACTTACTAAAGATATGTCAGCATTCACAAGCCTTAATTGGCCTTTTCTACACATAATCTTACACATAAGCCAATTCGTGATGTGTAGATCTCTGTGCCACCCCCCACCCCCCCTTTCCAAAAAAAATGAAATTCGTAAATAACTGAACATGAATTAAATTCATTATAAAATATATACATATATCATAATTTTTATTGATATTAAAGACCCAATATAAAGTGCTCTAGAAGTGTATTTACCTTCAATTGATACAAAGCCTATCAGTATTGGATTGTAGTTAATAGAGACATCCTTTATCATGCATCAGGAATGTGATACAACAGGAACCAGATCACCTGTGAGAGTAACCCCACTCTCTCAGGTGAGTGGTATTTGCCATCCTCCACCGTCCGCTCCTTCTCTCACGGTCACATTCCACAGCCACTATCTATATAAACCTCTCGTGCAGCTTCATGTCGCCAAGAGTGGAAGATGCCAATTCAGCTCAGGTATAAATAGCCCAGCGCCCTGGCCTGGCCTTGGTCCTGGCCACAGGCACCAGTCACTCCATTAACCTCTGCCTCCGCAGGTCTCTGTCTGTGAGTAGTGCATTGTGCAGGCGCCGGCTCAACGCACCGGGAACTAGCCTGGAATCAAATGTCGTCTGCCGGGAGAACGCGGGCCGCGCCGTCGGCGTCACAATGACGTCATGATCTGGGTCAGTTACAAGAGTTGGGAGACCAGGGATAGGGATTAGACCTGTTCACATTAATGATTCCGTATAGTGAAAATGAAGTTGTAGCTGAATTAGAGCAAAAACGAGATCCTACCAGCCAAGGTTCTTCTCTAATTATCATAGTCTTCTCTACAGATGCCGCCGCAAAAGGTGTCGGTGCCTAATTAGATTAGACCAACCGCGCTCTAAACCCTACCTACACCACACAAGTCTCACCAGTAACCATTCTTGGACTGCAGTCTTGCCAATGATATCCCTGTTAAAACCCTGCTACTCCACCAGTCAAAACAATATACCGCTGTCACTATGTAATGGGGCCATCCATAAAGTACGTACGCAGAATTTCTGAAATTTTGGACCCCCACCCCCTCTCCCAATTTTGTTCGCAATAGAACAAAGAGGGAGCATCCGCAGATTTTCCAAAATTTCTGACCCCCCCCCCCCCCCCCCCTCGGTGCGTACGTACTTTATGGATGGCCCCTATGGCGGCAGTCAGTATTGACGTTTACAATTTCATACGAGTTTTATACCAGCCACATATTTCACCAGACAGGCGTATACTTTTTACTTGATTTTACATTGGGTATTTTGATCTGTTGAACAGGTCAGTTCTAAAGAGGTGCAATACGATGGCATTGATTACTTTTACCACTTGTGAGCGTGCACCTGTCTCTCGCCTTTACAAGTTTCTTCCTTTCACTTCCCTCTCCTCACCTCCATCTGCCAGGTCTAGTGTCTCTGATCGTGTCGAGACTTACTTGTAATCATTTACCCCTTTGCCTTTTGCCTCTCTTTTACCCACCCTTAATGACGCTTCCCCTTATTTACTGTTATCCTCACTTGCCTGACTTTTCACATCCCTAAAGGTCTCATACAATGACTTGCCATACACCTATAGATCTCATACCACAACTCTACATACACCCAAGTCTCATATGACTCTACATATATCCCTACTTGTCTCATATGACGCCTAAATACATTCCTTTAAGTTGAAAACAATAATAATATACGCTGTTTCAGACATTGAGCCGTGTTGCCGTAATCTGCATGGCCGATTTGAATAGGGAAAAAATATGGCCAAATATTTTAGGCATGGCTTGACCAAAGCTGTGCAAATTCATTTAAAAAATGCACGCCAGCTCTTTGGATTATGAACGGGCTAAGATTTGAGATGCATGCCATGTTTCTTGAATCCCGCCTAAAACTGTGTATATACAAACTGTATATCCTAAATCTAACACGAGGATTATATGCATCCCTCTCAGTCTCCTGTGGCAATACTCCAATAGTACACACATCCTATAAGTCTCATATGATAATAATGTATACATCCCTCTGTCTCTACAACTCTACATAATCTGCGCCCTTCTTCCTTTCCTGCCCCTCATCCCATCTCACTTCCTCCTCCCTATCTCTCTTCTCCACTGGGCTCGGGAGGAGTCAGGTCCTGGTGGACGACACGCCCCCTGGCGGGGTCACCTTGGTGCGTGGCACTGCCTGCACTCTCCCAGCATAGACGTCAATACACGCGACCACTCGACAACCTCGGCCACACGTTGCGCATTGCTACACCAGAGATGAAGCACTCACGAGCAGACCAGTGCGAGCAGGCATTGTACAGCAACGATCGTGACGTCACGATGACGTCACGATCTGGGACAGTTTAAAAAAGGGGCCATCCTTAAAGTACGCACGCACTGGGTGGGGGTGGGGGTGGGGGTTGGGGGTCAAATATTTCGCAAATTCTGCGTACATACTAGGTGGCTCCTAGGGTAGAAACTAGATCAGTTCACGTTCGCGATTCCTGAAAGTTAGAATTAAGGAGGAGGGAATACAGCAGGCTGGTATGGGTGAGGAATACACCGCCTAGCCAAGGGTGGCAACAGCGAGTTGAGTTCATAGAGATTAGACTGCACTTTAGTCGCCTAGGATCAGTAAGCGAGGGCCTCACGGATCAATTGCTGACGAGATACCCAGCTATTTATCCATTGATATTACAACGCGCGGTCTAATCAATCGTGGCTTAATCCCTGTCATTACTTTCCGTTTACGCTGCTACGACTGTGTGGAAACTATCCATTTGCGAGCAATGCTATGATTTAGCTGACCCACAATCCAGGACAACGCGGAAATAGTTATTGTGGGCACATAAAAGCCTGATGAGTAACGGTCGGTTTGTCACCTCTTTTACGTTCCAGTTGTAAACACGAAAATGTGTCATAACTCATCAGGGATGGCTTACTCTACACGGATCTGTAATATACACCTGAGTACATTTTTGATGGGTCTAGATTATAAAGTCTTCTCTACACATACTTTCAGTGGACTTCTGTACATGGATTTCTAATATATGTATATATCTGTATGTGCAGTCTATTTCTGTACATGCACCTTTCGTAGATGCCTATACATGTATTTGTACTATAGTTCTTCAAATGTATTTTTATCGCCAAAATCAGGTTCATTGATGCTTTGCATCTCGAATATACTGTAGCATAAGTAGAGTTTTTCTGTAACGTGATATATTTATGTGTGGTATGTGCCTGCTGTCCAACATCGGTGCAAGTGCTCTGTCTACGAGTGAGAGACATCTTGGTCACATAGTCGTCACGGTCTAATTACGCCTTAATAAGGAAGACCTGGGCCTAATTAGATCGTCTCAGTTGAACCGTATGTGGGACAGGAACGTTCGAGCGATATTTTCTATTTCACGTATAGCCTGACCATATTGCCCTCACAATAAAAAAAAATCCTCACACATTCAGTTCCTTTCATTAAGTTTGAGGAATATCATTATTGAGAATGGTGATTTGAAGAGAATGTAGATTTGTATAAAACATAAGCTGTAGTTAAAAGTTTAGTGAAAGAATCTGCTTAAAGCGTATTCGTTGTTATCGTATATGTAGATCGATTGCCCCACCCACTGTATCCGCATCATCGGTCAATACCTCTGCCGGGAGAGTGTATAGGGCGGTGCATGTGTACTCGCGTTTCAACAAGGGATTCTCGAGGCCTGCCCGACGCTCCATAACAACATACACACATTATTTGTCTCTGAGTAAGATCTCTTCATTATGATATCAGTGGGACATAGTGCCAGCATTGCTTTATTGCTGTGCGTCTATTCACGGCATGTGGGTGAGTCATTGCATAGTGGAGGGGAAGGAGGGCAGCTGATCGATTACATGCACGTACTTATCACCATATTCCCAATACAGCTCAATCCCGTTGGCGTGTGGAGGAAATCACCAGTGCTATTCACAGCCATCTATCAACCCGCTTTACATAAGAATGCAGCTCTTAAAGTGTAATAAGGTGGATCGAAATAAGAGTATGAGAATAGATAGCATTGAGGGTAGTGGCACTTAAAGTGAGAAATGTAACTTTTTCTTAGTCTAGCAGTAAGGAACGTATACATAAATATGGTGTTGCATTATAAGTGACATTGGTGAATTAGTAGTAGGAGTGATGGGTTACCAGAATTAGTGAGTGTGAAGCTAGCGATAAAGGTAATTGTTCCGTGTGTGGTAGCATTTAATTAGGTCATGTTCATTGCCGGTATGGGTGATGATTGATCATTGAGAACGATGACTTAGCAGTGAGGGTTAACAGTCAGATTGGGGTCTAAACAATGATCACAGTAGGGTTTGCAGTAAGGAGGCCGAGGCAGTGACTTTTAATAACTTCGGTACGTCTAAACACACATTAACAGAGTCCATTAAGCCACCTTCGTCCTGCCTTTAAATATTACCGTATTGTATAGGATGTGGGATTAGTTTTGAGAGTGAGAGATAAATGATGAGGTTAATACATATAGTTACTCTGAGGACCTATCACCGACTTGTCTATAGTATGTGGGGTTAGTTGTGAGGAATGGGTTCATAATGATTGTGATGACCAATCACTGATTCATCTTTATCATGTAGTGTTTGTATAGGTTGAGAGTAACTGTGATGAGCTGCCATTGACTTTTCTATAGTATGAATAGTTAGTGGTGAGAGTGAGATATTAGTATTGAGGCTGGTGATAGCTGTAGGGTTAGTTGTGAGGAAGGGGCGAATAGTAACTGTGGTGTGCCATCATTGACTCGTCTATAGTATGAAGGATTTGTTTTGAGAGTGAGAGATTAGTATTGAGGCTGGTGATAGCTGCCTGACTCGTCTATATTATGTGGGGTTAGTTCAGAGGGAAGGGTTAATAGTGACTGTGAGGACCTATTGCTCACTGGACCATGGTGTGTGGGGGTAGTGGTGAGAGTGAGAGATTAGTAGTAAGGTTGGTGATTGCTGCCTGACTGGTCTGTTTTCCAGCTTGTTATGACCCGGTCTTTGAGGCCCGAACGCTAGACGATCAATACTTGCCCCAAGCAGCAGGCAAAGCCTCCCATGCCTTGGCGCTTGGCCGTGTGTACACCCGGGGACTGTGTGAACACAGCCATATGACGTCAGTCCAATTGGCCCTAATACTCTATATACAACATCCTAGTATCGCTCCGACTTAAGTTAATGATACCTCGACAATTTCACAGTACATAAAGACATATTTTTAATTGTGTTGGTATGATCGTATACCACCCTGAAACCCCTAAAACTCAGTTTGTACGATCCGTGTCAGTCGTGCGGCCGTAATCGGCACGACTGTATGAACACAGCTAATCGTTTGACCTGCTCACCCACGCAGCAGGGCGTTCATTATATTGTCTAAACATTCCCAGTAATTGAGGATGTGTTTTTCTCGTCTTAACCATCTACTGTGTCTCCCTATGTTTGCATGCATGGAACACGAGTTGAAGCCTGTGGCTGTATCGTCGACTCTTCTGCAAATCTGTGGGCATCCTATCTACAAAGAGGTGTGGTATATACTAAAAGTGCCTTACATCAACACCAGTATAGCTATTTTCTTTGTATAAGTTCCATACCTGTCCGCACACACCCTATCCTACCTATTTTTAGATGTATGTGTCCTTCTTCAGAATCGCTATCGTGATTCATACAGCATTCCACCCATATACGTGTATTGGTCTAAAGTGCTAATAATGGATAATAATACAGATTGAATGGTGTTTACCCTATCAAATCTTGTTTCATTCCTTAAGTTTCTTCAACTTGTTTCAGATAAACAACCAAGATTTAATTTATCGGGGTTTTCTCTCTTTCCCCATGACATCTCTTACGCGAACTTTTCCTACAAATAGCTCCCAACTGTAATTATTTTTGCAATAGGTATTGCCACCGAATGATTTCTAATTGTGCGTCACAAATGGTCAATTCAGAAAAAAAGTGCTCCACTGAACATGTCAAGGTGGTAAGCAGTAGAGATAGAGGACCTGAACGAATGGATGAAGATGTTTATCTCCATGACGAGCTTGAGCAGAGCAAGTAACTATCCCGCAAAATAACAATAGGAAGTGCCTAAGATACAGATATCATCAAAGAAGTTCTTTGCTATCATTAAAAAAAAATACCATGAAAAGATGTTCCAACCCTGCATATGACCTCTATGATCTCTGGGACGATCTGTGGCTGTGTACTTTATGGCAAGTTAAAAATGGCCTAAAAGGTCGCGCCTGCGTCCAGATGTCACGTGACTAGGGGCACTACGTGTTAATGTGCGCGCGCAGCCAGTGGGTGGAGATAAAAGCGTCTCATGAGGCATCTTTTTAACAAGGAAATCCGAGCCGGTCAATTTCCAAGTTAGGCGCTGGCATTTAACAAGTTAGCTTCGCTCATGGTGCTTTTCATTAAAGCTCAACATAAAGTTAAGATTTGCTCACATGCATTTAATGAGTGACATCCAAACGAAACGTTGGCATCTGCAAAACGAAGCTTGTCAAATCTAAATCACACATAGAAATTATCGTTTTCAGAAGAAGATGAATGATCCTTACCTTTAAACTTTGACCGTAT
Source organism: Alentia gelatinosa (assembly GCA_950022655.1). Lineage (NCBI taxonomy): Eukaryota > Metazoa > Annelida > Polychaeta > Phyllodocida > Polynoidae > Alentia > Alentia gelatinosa. The sequence goes on along the minus strand of OX465584.1, from coordinate 24,670,175 downwards.
ATTGGCTAATTCTTTGTTTATACGTTTGACCTCTGCTTCTCGACTCTTACCTGCAAGCAAATGAGAGAAATACGAGTTAACAATTTAATCAATGTCAACACTTTTCTGTTCATCTTTTTGTTTATTTTATCTAAATGTCGTTATTATCCTCTGTCTCTTCTTTCTTTGAAAAGATGACACAGTGAAAGAGAACCTTTTTTACAATAATTCATGAGGAAAATATACACTTATATAAACTACACATTGATTTATTTCTATGTACCCATTTTCTTAACAACAACGAGGAACATTGAGAAAACTCAATAAACCAAAATGTTCGTTCTCTACTACCGCTTCTACTACTAGAACATGTAATAAACCATACACTCTTATCCAATTACATCTGGTGGACTTCTGATTGTCCTGTGTTTATCTTATCAAATGTAGGAAAGGAATTCTGTCACCCTATAATCGTTAAAGTGAATCCCACACTTTGTGGGCGGGATCAGGGAAATTATATCATACGTTCTTCACTGTATTAAGTGCCTATAGCTTGAAGTTCCCCACACGGATGTTGTGGTCTCCCTAAATTCCAAACGTGAATGTTATACATTTGCGTCATCTCAAATCAGGGATTTAAAAGAATACCGGTTCGCCTCACATAACATCGCCATATCAGTACTGTAGGAATGAAGACTGTGAAAGCCTAATGGAGAAAGCTGTAGAAATACAAAGGCCATTCTAAAAGAAAATAATTCATACGGTAGGTCTCAGAAAGACCACATCAGGCAGCCTCCATCACGTTACGATATTAACACTGTCAGCAAAGCCTTACGTCCAGCTTTTGAATCTCAGCGAATGAGCAGCAGTACATTAACAATAGACGGAAGTCACACTGAAATATTGTATAATTTTCTGAAAACTGCACAATAAAGAATGTCATTACTGCTCATATCAGATAATAGTACACCGACAGTGTACTCCCAAATCATCTTAATTAATATGGGATATAAATTATAGCTTTAACCATTCCTTTCCAAGAGTTGTTCACTCTTGTTCCTATTATCAACACTTTACTAATGGATGCTAAATAGTATACCCCTCAGTAAACTTGTAGACTGCTTATCAATATCTGCAAGGCTTAACATTACATATCGCTTTCGGTCTAAGACATTAAGGGAAACAGTCTGGTTGGAACTTCAACTCAATAAATCTCTCCATGAACAGACTTAAGTTTATCCCAATATCACTGCACATTTTTTAGTATAACTCTACTGGGGAATGAATATAAAGAGTGTTAAGTCTCAGGCTTGGGTAAATTTAGTACAGAGGGAAGTAATCTCAGCCAATCTCAAATACACATTGATATCGATGATAACAAAGTTAAACAAACTCTGTTTGCATCTCTGTAATTTATAATTAAACAATATGGATCGCGTTCTGCAGTCTCCTACACGAAAGTCCACAACTCAGAGTAGAATTTAAACTGAGTGTGAGTGAAGACAATTCCCAGGACTGATTATTTTTAGGGTCTGGTCTCTGTTGTGATCGGAATGGAGATCCACCACCATCTGAGCTCTACTCTGACCTCTAATGGAAAATTTAATGGAAACTGGATCGGAAGACCTCGGCGTTGTGTCTCGCCGAGATATAATCACACGAGCACTTTGATTGGGATGCTCGTGGTGAATACTGTCGAGACTGGCGTGGAGTTTGTGTAACAGAATATCTAATACTACTATGAATCTTATTAAGAATGCTTCAGACGAATTGTTACCGCATACACCATGCATCCATCATCTACGTTACTCCATAACCATACATTCCTGTGGATTTTTTATCTCAGATGAATATGCGATACCTTGAGATGTAAGTATAGCCACATCCAAATATCATTCTCTAATCTTGATAGTACGAGGGAGACGCCTTCTAGTCGCAGCCAATGCTTATGGGGACAAAATGTATCACTCACTACATCTATATCGTTACATTTTTATGATAATATGCATTTTCAAAAATAATATGCACCTATATAGACCATTTAGCGCTTCTTCTTGTCTCTGAGGTTTTTATTTTGGGTTAAAAGCCTGCTCTCCGTTTCAGCTTAATATGCCCAGGGAGTGCTGCTGATAAGGCTTTGATCTTTGGCCCTGCCACTCTGTGAGACCCTCATGTCTGCACTCCAAGGGCTCAGTTCCTTATCTAGACACTGTTATTGACGTTACAGTCAGACCTGTCACCTTTACTATTACTTCAAATACAGTAAATCATAAAATGACAATGGATCAGAATAACAGTGTGTATCGCTGAATTAGTTGTAGTTTAGCTCTATTGAGACCACAACAACTGAGGATAATCATTTATTTCACCCCTGGTATTTTTTTCCCATAGACTTAGCATTGGGAACTTGTATCTAACGCCCATTTAGTATTGAGAAAAATACTCAATGGGGGATTATGTCACAAAGGTTAGGCCACTCAAAAAAAAAATTGTTTCTCATCACCAGGCCATGAAAAATGAGAAGGACGTTTTTTTTTTTTTTTTGCTGGATCAAAGATGGCTTTAAAGTGTCATAAAATGGGCTTTACACATACAGTAAAACCCTGCGTAAGCAGTCACCCTCCTTTCTGGACCCAAATATCTGCTTATGCAGGGTGTCTGCGTATGCGGGGTTTTCAGATTTATACTGCTTATAGATTGAAAGTATCCATGGCATTAGGAGCTTTAATTTGATACCAAATACACATACTTTTCATAATTTCTATCGAGGTTCATCATAATTTAACAAAAAAACAAAAAAAAATCTTCTAAAATCGTTTTTTGCAGATGCGCGCGGTGATGAGAAACAAGTTGGTTTTTTTAGTGGCCTTAGCCCATTAGTCAATGTGAAGGGTGAGATAAAGTCAGCTTTGCCTTGTGAATAACTACGCGACTCAATCTCAATACTACCCGACAAGAGATCACAAATATATCACACACTTTGTTAGAAATGTGGTCTTAGCTCCTATTTTCACAATATCATAATCATTTATAAAAATAAAATAAACTTACAATTCCTGATATCTGAAATGAAAACTGCGAGGCCTCGCATACCATCCCCCTTGACTGCCGGCATCTTGGTGGTAGGTTGTCTGGAGAAGAAAAAGAAGTACATTCAATAAGAGAAATGGGTGCCTCATAGTCACTTGAGAACAATAAAGATCCGCTTCGATAAGGATTATGAGAAGAGTACTAGGACTTCGTTTTTTAACATTTATCACGAGATTCACTCATTTCCGGGTACGATTGATGATGACAAACTAGGCTGATTAGATATACGAGAGGACTGAAGGAACGAACTACAAGGTAACTGATGACCCGATGTTGATGGATGGAATGAAGGAGTTGATGACAGAATCTGATGGAGAACGGATGAAGAAAGAAGAAGAAGGTATGAGAATGAAGCAGGGTACGCAAGTGGGGTGGTAGGCAGGAAGGAAGGTACTCAGGTAGATAAAGAACAAGGCAGGTAGGCAAGCAGGCAGGGAAATAGGAATGAAGCCATTTTATACACACACAGTGGGAGACTGGGAATGAGGCTGGGGTAGGGATAGAAGAACTAAAACAGGGAGAGAGAGGAGGGATTAATTTTTTTTTTTTTTGCTGCAAACAAGAACAGACTTAGATCTAGCCTCGTCCCATATAGAGAGGAGGGATTAAAGCAGTAAAGCAGGCAGGAAGAAAATGAATAGAATCATGGTCGCCAAGCAATCTTCACCCTATCTCCTCCCGTTCTCTGATAGTTCATGGCCCTTGTTTAACCCTGCCCCCACCTACGCCGATGCACCACGATAGACCTCCCGATACCCTACGATTAGAAACACCTAACACTATGGCCAATGAATCAAATTTTAGATTCCAATCGTGAAGTCAATCGTAAGGCCTGTCGGGACCAGAATCGGCGTTGGTGGGTGCAGGGTCTTACTTGTCTTGATTTTACATCGGTCAGCACCAGTGCTCCAATAGCCTCCAGTATGGAGCACCATTGCTCCACTATGAGGCGGCGAGGTTGGGTCGGCGACCGAGTGCCGATCAGTATAGCGACCACTGAGAAATCAGGTCAAGATGCACTGAGGACCAGAACACGACTGGTTGGGGGGGGGGGGGGGGGGGGGGCAACCTCAAGACCGCTAGGAGTTTGAGTACCGACTGTCGGCGTGGGATCGGGACTCTAGCTCCACTACAGCTCTACTATTGGCGACTGGGAGCCGATCGGTCAGCGACAAAATGATCCCCAATATCCAGTGGATCAACGCAATGGAGCACGGCCTTAACAGGGATGAGATGGTGATGGTATTTTCTGGTGATTTGAATATGTAGATGGATATCAGGGATATCAGGTGGGATTATGAAAAAGTGAAAATATTTCATATGGAATGTGTTGCCTCATAGTGACCAATAAAATGGAAAACATGTCAGTGCCGATCATGGCATGGATCTGAGGGTCCTTTGGGAGTTTCAAACCATTGTTTATTGGTACGAATAAGGCTGATTTAATATCATTTTTGCTTTAAACAAGGAAAGAGAATTGTATGAATTGAAAATGAAAAAGTGCATTTCCATGGAAAGGGGGCAAGCTGCAACCTAAGCATTCTGTATGTGTTTTTTGAGTTTATGGTAGCGACAAAAAGCTAGTCGTGTGACTCGGGTTTGGATTACATTGACAAGCTCGAATTATTTGGCCATATATTTGTGGATGGTCTCAGATAGTAACAATTTAATCCAAAAGAATGCTTCTAATCATTGTACCAAATTCAATGATTAAACTTATTTCCGTAGGATAACGAAACACAAATCTTCAACCTGTGCCAACCGAAAACCTGACGATCTATTCATTTTTAATTTATTGAATGAACAATTCCATACTTTGATATGACCGTCACATGATAAATAATTGCGCACTTGCTGGTAATATAGAACAACAATGTTATATGCTTCCTGGTATCAAATCCCTACCAAAACAATCTGTAAAATGGTCAGTTACTTTATAGGCTCATAACAACCTATCACAATTACCCAAGGGTAACAACAATACCAAACGCTCTACACACTCCATCCTCTATTCAACAGTGATAACTTTGTCTACGTAATTTACACTATAGAATATACTGTAAGCATATGTGTCAATGAAAGAATCCTATTCCAAATATTACAGATATATGATGGTATGAAGCTACTATCCAAACAGAACTCACAACTTCTTGGATTTTGTCTGACTTTACTTATAGATTAAGATTAGCTATCAACATCGCTGAGGTGATTCACAGAGAGGACGCTATATATCACGATGGGCATCTTTTGTAACCTCCTGACCATTGCTAGAAAATTGTGCATTTTTGGGGATGGTTTTTTTCAGGTGGGGAAAGATCCTCTAGGGCACATAGCTATTGTGCTATGGATGCTATCTTGCCCCTCGACACCAGCCAAAACATCAGGTGGCGGGACCAATTATCAAAGAATATTTTGGGGGGGATTGCCATGGAGAAATTTTAGCCTTGTCTAAATATTATCTATAGATTGTAACAACTGCTAGCAGTGGTTGACCCCCGACTAGATGTCGTTATCTTACAATTTCTAGGCGGATGATGACAGAACTAGCAATCATTCTGTGCCTTTATAGCTTCGCCATAATATACATACCAAAAATTTATGTGAATGGAAATTGAAAGATACCATTGCTTTAACTATCTCCGAATTTCTATTCGCCAGCTAACATGTACTGTATGACCTCCAATTATGAAAGAAGGGGGGGGGGGGGGGAGGGGCTCCGTCACATGATTAAGACGACACGTATGATACATTACATGTATATGTTCTGTACGTAGTCATTTCAATGTCTACACTATACCCCACCCACATGTTTACCGGGACCTAAATTGTAAATGACAATGCTATATGTATGTCCTAAAACCAATGTCCCAAAACCAAATTATTATAGGACCTTTTATGAATATATTGCAATTCATCTATAGTCCATAGAATAGGTCTAACAAAGGTTTTTGGCATAGGTATTATAATATTCTTTAGGACGAGAAAGGGAAACATAGCAAAGATAACAACTAAATGATATACATAAAAAGATGTTTTAAGCCAATGTGAATGCAAAATAAAGTTAGATTTAAAATAAAAACTTTGCAAAACCATTTCGCTGGTGTAATAATTATCTGCAACAGTGTATCAACTTCATCAACTTGTACTAGATCTAGATCTAGTTGTAGTACATCTATTAATAGTATTATAAACTTATCAATAAGACGTGGCCAAACCCACTTGTGTTTGGAATATTCAGGGAGGTAATGAATTATTGCTCTTAAAAAAGAACATAACGCTAATTGTATATAACACTGTTGTTAACCTATAGGGGAACGCCGTGTGTTTATTGTTCCGGTATTGAAATGTACAGAGAGGTACATGTTTGACTCAACTGAACGTCTGAAGTCGAATGTCGTTCGTTCATAAATTTTAAATCAAGTTGGAAGTACAGGTCAATAGACTACAACGAGAAGCAAATTAATTTAGCTGTACTTACCATTTAAATAAAATGACATTCACTAGATTTACTCTTAGTGTATTGAATAAAGAAGGCTGTCATAGATATGTTGAAAGGGTAGAGAGGGTCTTCATTGATCGAGGCTTTTTATCGTTGGCCCTGATTCTAGCATTGGAAGGCAGTGCCAGTGTTGGAATTCAACAGATCTGGGGCTACAAACAACATGCCTGTTTAATAGCTATCATATGAAAACTGCTTATTGGAGTGGCAATCTGATGATACAAAACGTGCATCCTTTCTATGATAGATGACCGCTGTTATCGAGGATGCTGAATAATCAACGGTACTCAGCTCTGAGTGTTTTCCCTGGATCAGAGGAGATTTGTGCTGACAAGTGGTAGGCGGATACCTCGGTGTCAGTGCCGCACGGAAGAGATCATTCCAGAAAAGCTATGCTAGCAGAGCAAGTACGCGTATATTTACCAATATTCTTAATTGGGCATTTAAAAAATCCTTACCGCTATCCAATTAAGTGAATGTGGTTCCAATCAAATGTGCACACACCAAAACGTATCCAATTATATCCAGCAATAGGTGGTCATTCACGTAACATGGCCGCCATTTGCACGTCTGGATTCAGAACGAGGCAATTCTTACACCCACCAAAGTCATGTGACCTAAAAGTTGGGCGATCATTATTTACTTGGGGAGGCTAAGCTGAATAAATATCAAAGGGTACTGGGACGTCAGAAGGATTTATGACTTGCAACACAGTTAACAACGATTTACAAAGTATTTAACGGAATATAACAGCCTCCAGATATCATTAATAACATATCTACATGAATTTATTTCTTAAGTAGAAATTTTCCCTTGTTAAAATATCTGAAATGATGACGAGATCAGCAATTCAAATAACCAGGTATAATGATTATTTATCAAAGAACTCAAAACAAATTTGAAATGGTCCCCATCATTACAATTCACGAAATATGCGTCTCCCCTCCATTTATGTTTTTCTTTCCTCCTCTCCCTCTCTTATTAATTTATCTATTGAAATAGAACTCTTTTTAAACGACAACAGACGGGATTAATACATGATGAAACACTTGGTTTAATAATTTCATTTCCTAAGTACATGTAGAGATCTAGTCTACTTCTATACTCTAATTAATTTACAACATAATTGTGGTATTTCGAAGAGAACTTATAAGTATAGAACAAAATGAGCTTCCCCTTTGCACGTGCCCTTTGTGTTTACATATTTATAGCTGTCTTAAATCTGCATATATATTTTTTTGTGATGGTGTCATCAACTTCTTTCGTAAATTGATATTCTAGATGTAGATGTATAACCCTATGTATATATGCATCGTGTGAATTTGTAAAAGAAACATATATAAAGAAAGTTGGACTCATGTGATGCCCTTAAGTACTCTTCATCTTTGCTTTCTCCCCACTAGAAAATGAGCAGGACAATTTACGAAAGCAATAACTTTTCTAGGTTAATAACAATTATTTATTTTCCGATAAAGTCATTTATGTTAAATTAAAGGAACGCTAATGTTTATATTTTTCCTGCATTAAAACAGTATATACTTTAGAATATTGTATACGAAAAGAATGCTAGCTTTGCCTTTGACGTCATCTCCAAGGAGACATAATCAAATAGTTTCAAAATGGCAGTCAAAATAACAACTAAATGCTGTGTTTGAAGGATGCCGCAGGGGTACATGATATTTGAAAGCAATACATTTACAGAACTGGAATACAAGGAAAGCATATATTTGTGAAGGTGAGTCCTAACTATAGAGCTAGAGTCTGTTTTATTTCAGACCTGTTGAAAGAAGTTGTTGCATGCTTTAACAGGTGCCCGATGGAACGTGGACACGATCCAGACCGGGGCGGCATTTACCCGCTTGCCGCCCGCCGACGACGGCGGCATCTCTTCCCGAGAGCAGCTTTTTGTCCAGCCTTTCCGTCATAAAGGACTAATGCATATATTTATTGCAAAACGTGTATAACATTAACAACGCTATGTTGTACCTTATAAGGTGACGTTACCGAGAGGTCAGTCGAGATCTAGGGAGAGACTTAGATATCGCGCCATGTCTATATTACTTTTTATAAGTTATTTTAGACAGTTTTGTTGTTGACATTGTTGGGCACGGCAGACGAGGGAGATGAATGCACATTTAACCAGCAATGTTTCCAATTTTGTATGCAGATGTTTAAGTAGGATGGCTGTAAGTGTTCACATTTCCGAATCATGGTCTCGGTACTCCACATACCCTGTGATGATACGTGTACATTCATGAACTCATTGGTTTAATCTAGATCTAGATCTAGTTCTAGTTCATATGTACGATTGTTTCATGGTATACGTTTTATAATATATTTTATTGATGTCAATGCTGATGTAGGTTATTGGTGTCATGATTTATATGTAGTTAATTTTCTGGTGCAGATCACAGGAAATACATGTACCAAAGCTAATGCCTAAAACGCAATACAGATTTAACTGTTGCACTGCAACAACTGTACTTTCATTTCTCAGACTCTTTTTAATAACTCAAGTTATGATATGTCACCTAGTACCAGTCTCTCATTTCGAACCTTCACCTTAGGACAGCTGTTTTCAAAGCGACTGAGATTCGTACACTTCAGATACTACCTCTCCAAAAAGAATGTGGCTATGAAAATTTATACCAAATCACCCAACTGACAAAAAATATACGACCAAGTGGATGTGACTCTTAAGCATTTAACACACATAGAACTTTGTTTGAATTTAAGCCTTTATAATAGCAGGGAGTCTTAACTCACTGCAAACAATGCATATCAAGTGGGCTCACGAAAACTTCAAAATATCCCCATGGATTGGTTGGAAAAATTCGTGATAATAGAATCACAGGATCGAAAGAGGTAGCTCCACCATTTGATTTGAAAGTGAAGTAAGACATTGAAGAAAATATTAACATTCAATATGCAAATGCACATGTGATTAATTCACTTTCATTTAATATGGATGTATAACGCATAATCAAATAGTCTGATTTAGGACTTATACTATCATGGATTAGGTAATCTCATAGACCTTTGGCTTGAATTATCCTGGAATAAAAGTGTTACCTAATCACATGGGACGTAACAGATTCTTTGTCTCCGCAATGCAAGTCGTTGACTGTTTGTTATAAATAGATTTTGCATCAGAAAGAAAAAAAGAATACAAATGTTAAGGCTGTCACAATAAAAAGTAATAGCAAATACTAAGAAATAGTGAAAAGAATAATTTCATTTAATAGCCTGGAAAGGAAAGCAAAAACACCCAATAGTGATTTGGATAGAGACAGAGTATTTTCCCAAATGACGGTTCAGTCTGGATTAATAATTAAGTTTTTTAGACGAGGCAATAAGGCTGCAACCCCTGTGGTGGCGCTTGTTGTTACACAGGTAACAATTATAACCTGGAGATATTATAGCAACCTGGTTCAAAAGTAACAGGAAGTTGTCATTATCAAGGTAGCATCGCCTTGCCATAGAGGTGTTATTGCCACGTTCTATTATTCTAGAATAATAATGAAGAGAGTAAAAGTAGAGGTGGCAACTGGACGGAAAATACGGTGGTAGGAATCTATTTGGCTTCTATAAAGACGATTACGTTGTTATTGATATGGCATACTGCATCTGTTCAGGGCAGGCCGAACAATAATTGTGGAGATGGCCCGTGTAAAGGTTTGTAATCACGTTGACCGTTGAAGCCTGAATCTGTGTGAGCTTATGAACTACTTGTCTGCTGCACCTCAGTGCTGGTTAAACAAATCAAACATCCGAGTTTATTGCTGGGATTCAGTGCTTTGTGGTTCATATCTAGCTTGACTCATTCCTACCGGTAGTGTAGTGAGATTATAGTAGTACAGTCAAGATGTTGATAGATCAAGTCCTATTTCCAAAGGAGAGTGTAGAGTGAGAACACAAACATTCTCAACCGTCGCTGTAACCATGAGATGTTCATGGTTGTGACATCACTGATGACAACAACTCTGTTGTATCCCAGAAAACAGGACATTGCAGGAACAGTGTGCATGGGCAATATATAAAGGGAATCTTTGTTTATTTGTCACTGCAAAACAGCTCATCAGGCGTCATGAAAATAAATTATAACATTTGCATCTAAGTCATCAAAAACAAAAAAAAGTATTTAAGAGGTGGCTGTACCAAGATTCCAATGGAGTTTATGTGATTGTTGGACATGCCGTGGGATCTGCCTATAGATGATTCCGTCAATCATCTATAAGCTGAATGACTGATGATATCCAAATTATTCCGCACTATTATGGATACGTCATTGAAGATAGGATGCTATGTGGTTACCAAAACTGTTTCCAAACGGCTGAATTGATTGAGGTGGGGCGTTGAATTGGGGCGGGACAGTGGAAGTGGTGAATCCCACCAGGTAGAGAAGTTTGAGTCCCACATGGGACTGTGGCACCCTCTAGTGTTTCAATTGACAAATATACCCGCATAGTTTTCTTTTCGCCTAATACCAGTCACTGGATAATATGGATTCCTCTGTTGATTAGCTCTTTGGAATATTTAGAATTAAGGGGAATTATGACAATAAACCACACAACATTGATACCTTTTTTATGTATGAATTATAGAGGTTTTGGCCATAGTAGTGTCCTTTTTTCTGGTCAGGAAGTTGAATAGTTCATAGTAAATGCAAATCAGGTGTCCCATAAGATTTAAAGGGCCTATTAAAATGAGTTCTTTCCCTTTATCCTGATATCCTAACTACACAGACTTTGACAGTGAATTCAACAGTAGAAATGAGAGCTGATACATTACTGCAAGTCTGTATTCACTTAGATGGTAATCACTGGAGTTCTAATGATAGTCAACGCACACAGCTCACGTAGCAGAATAATATTCTCATTACTGGGAATCTGATATCAACGATGAGTCACGGAAATCCCTTCAGTGCTTTTACCACTGCTCTGTTTTGTAGACATAGTAACATGTATCTACGGCCCCGTGGAGGTTGCTCTATTCACCCCCGCCTCCACACCTCCCCGTATCGACCGGGTCAGGTAGACTTTAACATTAGAATAGAGAAGTTCAATGTGCGCTGCCCATGGTGTTAGAGCTGCTAAATTTTAATGACCATGGTGCAAACTCATCGATCATAGTATACAAAAATAAAGAAAAGTTGACAATTCGCAGTAGACCTTTAATCAAGTTAAAAGAAGGACTTCTGAAGTAGGATTTAAGAATTAGTATTCTTTAATTCATACGTGTCTTATGTGAGTTGATTAATCAAATATCGCAACTTTAGAACTTAAAGAGAGTAAAACACCCTTCTCTTTGTATTCATAAAAGCTACATGAAACTGCTGAGCATCTGTATTATTTACATGCTCTGAGAAGCTAGAAAAAGAAAACTTACAAAACCCAACAAAAAGGTTTTTAGAGCACATTACAACACACAACAACACCACACCTGGTATATCGGCCTCCGCTTGTGCAATTGGAAATGCATTTTGATAACTGCTTATCTGACAGAAGGTGCATAGTCGTTTAAGCTAACTGTTTTTGGTTTGTCCGTGAATCAATCCATAATGCCGTATTGGATATTCTGAAGGAAGTAACCCACTTAAATTGCCTTTTTTGATTATCTCTAATATGACTGAATTCAACCAAGCATTAAATTGTATTGGATCGAAAACCTCCTCTAGAATATAATTTACTTCTTAGAGGTGAACAAAGTGACTTTTTTTTACCAGTCTGCAATGCACTGGTGGATTATTTGGCACATTGCATTGTGGTGAAACTCTGTTTATGCACAGACATGTTCCAGCTCATATAACTGAATAGCAACAGGCTTAAGAAAGGCTCTGTGATCCATGGAATAACACCACCCACGATATCGTAAAAGTGGAATATGATACTTTTATGAGACAGGAAGGAAGGTTCACTTGTATGGAGAATCAATGTCGCTAATATCTCATGCGAACCAGTTTGTGTCAGACTTCAAGTTGATTTCTTTTGTCAGACCTCCTACACATACCTCCCTGGAGTAAGTCCTTTGAATAATAGTTACGGTCTAAAGATAGGAGTACAGTTGTCAGTAGACGTACGAGGTCTGTGCTATGGGGCGGTCCTCTTCAAAGTGTGAAAGAACATGAACAAAATCGTTCAAAGCGTTCCAAGTTGCGGGGTCTATGCCTTAATGGTGAAGTGTACTAGTGGTATCTTCTATACTATTAAATGTACATCCGCTAATATGGGCGAGGTGATATTTGGTGAATTTAGTAATTAGTGCATAATATGTACCTTAATTAGTCTCCTCTACCACCGTAGAGATTGAACATTTGTCTCGTTAGACTACAAGCACAAATATTGAGTATTACTAATTCGTGACTAGATATCTATAGAGGCATATTGGTGAATGTCTTCACAGAAAAGAAAACAACATACGGAGCATTGAATTCTAGGAGTTCAGGTCCACTGCACAACATCAAGTCACCCAATCAGTGATTAGATCAGAGCCAACATGGAGTCTCTAATAGACGAATGGGACAATACTATATAGAGACTATGTCAGAGCCGGGCAAGACAACGTCTTGTCTAGCAGAATGAGTCACTTCTTAGGAACTGGTTCTTCGAGTCATTGGAGTAAGCACTGCCCTCTGCCTGCGTGTGAGAATACTACCTGCATTCTCCAGTAGGGATCTCAGAGTCGAGACCTCGGATTGAATAGTGCGACTTACCACCGTACCAACACAGATTAGACGTTCATCAGCAATCAGAGGAAGGTCACTCAGCCCCAACCTCAAGGTCACGTCAACAGATGTAACTAGCTTTCATTTATCTTTAAAATGGAGCTTCAAAGTTGTGTATTTTTATTGGTTTTGAGTGTTCAGCAATAAGTATGGAATATTCCGGGAAACCAGGATTATTTTAGTTTTTGGAAATGTTCATATTCAGAGGGGATAAATCATGGTTTACCTTGAAAACGTTATAGTTCTACTTCTCTATCTAGCAATATTGATACAAATTGTTTTTACTTCTCATTTGTAAACACATTAAATGAATAACTTTTTATTACATAGACGTAGTATTTATTATCTCAACGTCTTTCTGGTGTGCTACAGAAATAAAAACATGACCGCCATTGAAAGGTAGCTACAACTTTGCCCCAATAGAGTCCATAGATAGTCTGTATGCTTCAATACCTTCAAATTGTCAGTTTTAAACCAACTGGTATTCTGTTGGCTAAGAAATCAATGTTATTTTCCTGAGTTAAGATTAGACAGGGATCCATATGAAGGTGGAAAAGTAGACCAGGTTACTGTAATTCATCGTTTATACCATAAGACGCTTTGGTTGATAGAAGTCTTCTATAATACAGACAGAAATGTTTGATTACTTTATGTGAAATGTGGTCAGATCAGAACAACGTTAACATGGCTTATAGTTCAGTCTGACAGAATCTTGATACTACATGAATTAGAATACAAATTGAGTAGATACGGCCTATCAAACTCGAACTTCACGCCAAAAAATAGATGGATGTCCACTCCAGATTTTGTAGAATAAACACTTTATTCCTTATCTGTCGTTTGAATACAGTTAACTCCTGAAGCCTTGAGAACATTTTCTGTGCAGAGCTGCTGTGTTCAAAGTAAAGAATCACCTTAGAAGAACAATCAAGCTGGAAAAAAAAGAAAAAAAAAAAGTTTCCAATCCATCTCATGAATTTAGGGTAAATCCTGAAAATGAAAACACCTTTTACTACAGCTTGATTTGACATCAGCTTTTATTAGCGGGCAGTCGTGTATTCTTCTCTGGTCATGAACAAACTGTGCAAGTAGCTGAATGGACAGTGATACCCACATCCCGGCTCAAATGTACATCCAGGTAACAAACTGTAATCAAATTTACCGAATTCAAGTATGCAAGGTCATTTGGTTGCATCTGTCAAGCCAGATTAACATACAGGTTTTTCTCAAGATTAGAAGCCCCACACAAGAATGTATTACTCACAAAGAGTCCATTCACTGTTAAACGTACATTGTTCTAATATGTTGATTTCACTCTTGATTAATTCTATTCGGAGACTATGTATGTGAACCTTTCACAAAAGTCAAAGCTGATCATGTCATTTTTGAAAATTTTGATTCCTTTATAATTCCCCAACCGAAGATGTTTGTTACCCAGAATAAATGTATTTGTATTAACAGCTCTAATACTTTTATATCAAGGTTTTTGTTTTGTCATTTCAATAATTCTATTTGAATGTCTCAACTCTCTTTTCTCGTCTGAAAGATGGCTTATATTTGTTTGGATACTCTAACATTCACTTGTTAGCTCACTTGCTTGCTCCCTTGGCTTTTCATCGATGGGATTTGAGGTCATTTATTTTGTTGCAAATACGTATTTGTGAAGGCAATTTGAAGCCAATATAGAGCTGGATCCAGGGCATTAGTTAAAGAGTTCAGGATCTCCTGTTTCTTGCTGCGGCAGTTATCATGTGTTTTTCAGTTTTCCAGGGTATTTTTTCTCACCTGGAAGGATGTTGGAGTTTAGAAATATAACAAATCTGCAATGCCATATATAGTGGACAGGGATGCCAGTTTGTAATGCTTCCATTGAAATTCACCCCCCCCCCCCCCCCACTGAACCTCCCCACTGCCCCATGTAAAAACTTTTTCTTTCCTTTGATTTCCCTTGATGTATTGCATGAACACTGTATCGCAATGATAAAGAATTCAGAGGGGTTTTTTTTCACCCTAACTGGCAACCCTGAGTAGAGAAAGATGTGGCATATGTTGCTTCAGGCACTGCTACTGCGTACCTGCACTAACAGTCGTCTGCCAACTGACGTATTGCTTGCTCGAAAACGAACAGTTTTTGAGAAAGATCCATTGTCAACCAATGCTTATCTGAGAGAATCACTATGTTGATCAGATTTAAGCGCTCTGGGCGTGATGTCACAACCTGGTATCGAATTCTGGTACCATAATAGGGTATTAGTAGCTTTATCACAAGGAATCTTTAGGCTGATTAGATTTTTGGTATCAGTAGCTGTCTGACAGCGGCACCCAACATGTTATGGGGATAGTAAACATGACTCAATGGTTTTTAAATGGTCCAAAACACTTAGGGTGAGTGTAATGTAATATTTAAGTTGTCTAATGTTTTATAATAGACTAAACTGGGTGTATGTTTGATTTTATATTCGTTGTTTATATTGCCTCCAATCAACTACATATAGCTTTCTCTCCACTTTTCGCTGGTTCAAGATTGTGATCCGCTCCAGCACCCTGAGGCCGACTTATTCTGTTGCCTTTTAGACCAGAATGTATTGCAGGCTAACCTTGTCTTCTTAGGAGAGTCAGGTGTAAATAAGAAAACTAGGCACCAGTCCCCCGCAATGTTGTGAAAGTCAACAGCTTAATATACGAGAGGAATCCTGGTAAAACTGACCCGTCCATGGACTTGTCCCACCAGGTCGACACAGGGGCACCTCCTAAGAGGTGAAATAGCGCATGTATGCCCACCATCCAACTGTCTCTTGATTGCAGAACATCTTATGGCGAATTGTCAGATAAAGGAGAAATTCTTGAAGAACGCAACATCAATTAGCAGTATTTCCATAAGAGGTCCAATATTTTTCAAAGAGACATAAATACTAGAAAATTGCAGCCTATTCTATGTAGTATAAACCATAGTAGTCTGGTAACATTTACTTACAGTTATTGTACGTTAAATCAACTATAAAACCTAATCAGCTTGGTTCATTATTAGATGATATCTATACAAGAATTCCGTGGCTAAATAGTGTAACAGTATATGTAATCAATTCCAAATAGCTTGGGTTCAAAAATAGTCCTCTATCAGGTGTGGGTATATAGAGAGAGTTCCTTCAGATAGTATAACTATTTATCAGTAGAATATAAACATGAATTTGTAGTAAGGAAGACTGCAGTCTAGCCTTTTTGTACACAGCTACATTGGACGGAGATACGACCCAGCTGGGCAGGGAAAGAGATTGGCTAGTCGTACCTGTGGAAGTGTTAGGCCTGTTCATACAGCTGGAACTGAAAATATTGACTTCTCCAGCTGGATTGTGTTTACAGGCAAGTACATGCATGTATCGAGCAGTCACCTAGACTGCGTTTGGAGAGGTCAGTTTGACCTGAACCAATCCCAGCTGAGGCACATCTAGAGTCAGTCAGTGGTCTGGAGGCAAGTTAGTGGCCGAGACGAGGAGTAGGTTGTCATTCAAGCTGCTTTTCTCCCTGAGGTTAACCATGCACTTGGATTAACAGACAGAAAAAATGACAGTACTCATTGGACTATATATGGGATTGTACTTTGATTGAAGGTATGTGAGATCAATGTATAAATGTATTGTAACAGTAAATAAACATGCAATAATCGACACATATTTGTTAACCGACATGATTTAGGGTGGAGCATGTTATCATCAGAGAGTAGAAACCCAAGAAATCATTGGCTTTAAAATTTGGTTCTATCACTTTTGTACACCTGAACATCCTGACAAACACATCAAGCTGAATCTCTGTTAGGAGAGCCAGTTGACACTGGTCAAAGCTTCAAGCGGAGGCAGCAGACTGCAGGCTACAACAGGTGACGGTGGACGCGCGGGGCGTGTGGAGGTGGGAGGGGGAGGCGTGGGTGGGAGGGGGTATTTACATGTGTGTTCCCGGCCTCTGTGATCCGACCATGACGACCGGCGCACGCCTCACCATACCACTCCACCCCGCGGTCATTCCCGCCCAGGCAAACACCCGCACTGCCGACTTGTCAGCAGGAAGTGACTCCTGGGTCAGATCTCTGCCCGCTGAGCAGGATCAGGATCACTCCGCCCTCCCCCTGTATTACCACTCTGATGGGCGCACCGCGCAGAAACAATGTTGGACGGCTTGAAAGTTGTACTAAAATAATGTACTGGAGGGAATTTGCCAAAATATATTTATCATGCAGAGTATATTTATTTCCATTCAATTGAATTCATACCAGGCATTATAATGTAAAGGAAGAGATATTAATCAGGAGATGGGTTGGAAGGGAGTGAGGTTAACATGGATGGAAGGTTTAACAAATAGCATGGAAAGATTTCAGAGATTGTTAAAGCAAAGCACTATTGAACCTAGTTGATGATATGGAAGGTGTAATAACAACGCATACATATATTATTATCATTTGATAGTTGTTGCAGCATTGTCTTGCCATAGACCCCCCGCTAGTAGTTTCAGATCCCTACATTTTTATATTATGGTTTGGCTGATGAGAATTATTCATTTATTTATTATCTGAGTAATGAGTGGCCACTCTATTTGTCATGACGATTTCTGTGTATATATACACAATATTACTGCTCCGCCTACAGATCGATGGTATTTGTATAGCAGCCCGCTATAGGACCAGCTCAAGGGGTTGCGGATTTGGGCTATAGGCCAAGTACTATCGACCGTTTGGTTCTTATTATGATCCAGCATTTCATTCGAATTTTCATTGAATTTGTTCTCAATTACCCAATTAAAGTCATGACCAATCACTTACTTCAGATTAGAATAAATGAGAAGCAATGACCGTTTGCCAATCTTTATCCTTAGTACCTCTATTTCAATGGTAATAAGGTTGGGGATGTTGAGTATTAGGGAAGGAATTTGCAGTAATGTATGATGTGATATTCTAAGAATACTATAAATCTAGCTATGGAATATTGGATATGATGACAATGATATGCTCATGATAAGATTTCTTGTACGTATGAAAAGCAATAAGGAACCAAAGCCGGTTAAGAACCTGCTAAACCGAGATTATGCACTCTGAGCTGAAGACGTCGGATGTTGTGTGCACTCCTCTATACCTCGCTCATATTCATCCACAGGTTTGCTTGTACAACTGAAATTTGCCCTGAAATGATAAACCCCCAAACTTGGAATGAAGAATAAACAGACTGTAAAACGGTTAGGACGTCCCGGCAGACTTTTGTATTAAATTCTGGCCGACGTTTCGGAACTCACAATGTTCCCTCTTCAGGGCAATAATACAGGTGTAAAGAATTGCAATAAACACGACTATTTATACTCTTGGCAAAGTGTTCACCTGCTTATAGCTTCTTTTTTTAATTGAGAATTAGGAACTGAGATAATTGGGAGGTATGTCGGTCATACCCTTTGTGCAATTCCATCAGCTTTTTTATGGTGAATTGAAGATCTCCGCTACTTTTGTTTGTAAACGGTCCTGTGTTTAAACTTCTGGTTGATACCTTTGCTTGTAAAACAACCTATCTAGTGCCTCTCTGTACTTTTTGCTTGTAAACGACACTGGAGATCGAGCTTTTGCTGATACTTTTGCTTGCAAACAACACTTATTTTATGTTGCTTCTTGAAACCTGTAACCTTGTATTTGGTGCTTCTTATTTATGCCTTTACTAGTAAACAGCCCTGTATTAGGTACTTTTTATTGATATCTTTGCTTGGAAACGCCCTTAAATTTGGTGATGATTTTGCTTGTAAAGAAATGTGTATTCTGTGCTTCTTACTGATACCTTTGCTTGTGAACGACCCTGTACTTGCTGCTCTTTGTTGATACCGTTGCTTGTAAACCACCCTGTACTTGCTGCTCTTTGTTGATACCGTTGCTTGTGAATGACCCTGTACTTGCTGCTCTTTGTTGATACCGTTGCTTGTGAATGACCCTGTACTTGCTGCTCTTTGTTGATACCGTTGCTTGTAAACCACCCTGTACTTGCTGCTCTTTGTTGATACCGTTGCTTGTGAATGACCCTGTACTTGCTGCTCTTTGTTGATACCGTTGCTTGTGAACGACCCTGTACTTGCTGCTTCTTGTTAATACCTTTACTGGTAAACCACCCTGTATTGGGCGCTTCTTGCTGACTCTTGTCTGGCTGGTTTCAGGGAGGTGGTGAGGATGTCGCGCCCTCAGAGCGGGGTGCGGTCACGGCCACAGAGCGCCGTCTCGGCTAAAGGCATGAAGTACCCGCGCGGCGACGTGGTCAGCTACGAGGACGTGCTCGTCGCCCAGTACCTGGAGGACCTGCGCAAGTGTCCGCCCTACACCAAGAATGGGTCAGTTCTCGGATTATTTAAGGTCATGCTTCTCTTTTTTTTTTTTCTTGTGGAACAGTTAATTGATTTCAAGATAACATCGAAATATCCTTCGTAAGCATTGCTGTAACATTTCGTATATATGTGTAGGTTCATGCATACTGGATGGTTTAGATGTAATATCATATGTTTACTCATATCTTGATTTAATTGAATTGCCGTCTATTATGTGTGTAGAATTTTCCATAATCATTTTCTACATATTATTTAAACAACAAATTCTATCTTTCTATCATTTCGAATTGTTTGACATCAGGCATTGAGGTCTGTCTTTGTTACCACCTCCCTTTTCATTGATTCACCCAGATAAATCACAAAATTCCTGGCCACAGACATATATCTGGTTGTATTAGTGAGAGTAAATCTTACATTTTGGTCTTCAAGTATGAGCCGAGTTGGTCGCAATAGCGGGGCGGTCGTATTACGGAGCATTTTGTAAACACAAAATGGAGAGCAAGTTTGGGACTCAAAATGTCAGTAATAGAGGGGTGGTTCTTGGGTGAGAGTCTGCTGTACAATGGTAAAAGCCTATGATCTCTTGTGGGATTGGATATACGATGAGGGTATATTTAATTGTTATATGTATTGTTGGTCAGTATAGCACAGACGTATAGAGTTATGTCAGCGGTGGTGTAAACTATTTGACGGTCTTAAAAATGTTCTCGTAAGTAATATGTAATTATACTCAGTTGTCACTTGACATATCATCACGATTGTTATATAATATTCCTGTTTTAGCCCGTAAGACTATGGATTCTTATCATCAGTAAATTGTCACTGAACTTACGCCTGCGTCTTTCTCTGTCCGTGACGTCACAGGGCGCAGACGACAGCGTCGCCGTACATGCAGCGGCTGGCGCACACCCACATCGTGCCCACACCAAACAATGTCGGCGAGGCGCTCCGCCAGCGACGCGCGCGCCCCCAGTCGGCCGTCGTCAGCTTCCGGCCGCAGTCGGCCAAACCCAAGATGGACCCGCGTTTCATCGCTGATCCGGACATGTATGATCCAGCTACACCACGCACCGAAAACCAGCGTCGCCGACGACGTCCCGTCAGCGCACCCGTCTTCCGCAGGTACGCCTTCTCTTATTGGTCGATTTAGTAACAGGTTTGAATTAATATATATTTAAGGTCTTTCATCTAAAAGAAAGTTAAATCTATCCTATTTTCCACACATTTAGACATTTTTATCATTCTCTGGACAAAAAGAAAACAACGATTGATTTTTTTTAATAATAAGATGGAAAAAAGAAACTGAATCTCAGAAGACATGTGTTCAATAGAATGCCACCCACATGTTATTTATAATATGTTTATATCTCATTTTGAACTTCTATTTGGATCTTATGAATATAGTAGAACACACTTTTCTTGTGATGCCTGATTTAATTGCATGATGCATTGTTGATTCTCTAAGGAATGCAAGGAGACAAAGGTACTTTTTTGTGTGTTTTTTTTTCTTTTGTGATTTATTGTTCTTAATCTCGCATAGGTCCCTAAAGTTAGAGCTATTTCCCCCCGAGAAATGCTTTACCGATTTTATCTCCTCTTCGTGATGGACTGACTGATCTATTTAAAAAGGGACACATTTTTCAAATGACAATTCCGATAAATCCCTTGTTACTCACTTTAGGAATTTCAGTGATGGTTCCTGCAAACAAAATGTATTGAAAGGAAATTATGACATAAAGGAAATATTGAAATAGCGGCCAGTCAGTCAGTCATTTCTCTCCACCCATTCACTTTAGGAAAATGTGTGACGTCATGATCATATATAGCACTACCCTATTAGATCCCATCCGATCAACGTAATTTTCTCAAATAGATAAGAATTATATACCTGTGGTCTCTAGCAGGGAACAATTCCCACCGTGACGCAATAAAGGTTTGTTCTTGTGCTAGTGACGTCACACAGCGTTCCCATCCGGTAATGCTTAGCAGACATGTTCTCCCGTCTCGTGGCTATTATTTGTAGCTGAAACGCAGCTCTATCTAAACGCCTTTATGTTGCTTCAAAGCGAGGCTTGTGCCGTTCATTATATGGATTTATGGCTATCGTTCGTTAATTTTTATTTCTGTTGTGGAGTATACTCCATATTCCTTACAACTGTTCAGCAGTGTTATAATCTTAGTGTTGTGTCAGGTAAGTTGTATCTAGTTGTAGGAAGTTTATGATAACTACGTGTAGTTCATATTTCCTTTCATAGTTTTTTGTATTTTGCATTTTAACGTCAGTATCTTTAAACTATAGAAAGGTATCACAAAAATCACAACCACGAAACAGTTGATTTAAGGTGACATTTCTTGATAGTTACTTGTCTTTCAAAATAATGTCTCCATATAACGTAATATCTTATCTCCAAGAGATGTGTATTGATGAAAGATCAATTGTGTTTTTGAATATTAACCCCCTCCCCTCCCCCCCCCCCCCCCCCACACACAAAAAAAGCGAAGAAAATAATTGAAAAATTAAGTAGGATACCAAGTAATATTGACCAATAAGACATAACTTCATATTCATGATGCTAAGTAGATGTGCGCTTCTTCCACAGACCTCTCTCTGCCACATACGGTTCTTCACGTCCATCGAGTGCCAAGTCCTCAGGTAACCACAACTTTCCTGCTTTATTTATTGAAGTATAAACAAATTATGCCTTAGATAAGTCGATGGCAAGTTGCTAGAAATTACCAAAAGTAATTCATTACCTGCATTCACAGAACAGGCACTTTATTGACTTAGGTGTATTTTACCACTTTTGTTCTTTCTTTCATCATTGGCAAATTATTACTAGGGAATTTATTTTATTCTTTTAGCATTTTCCATTTATTCGTCCAAGTACTCATCCAGCAATGGTTCGGGTAAGGTTCATCAGAGTCCCCACAGGGGGCAGTGTTTGATGGAACTAACTAGCACACACCCTAGTGCAGTTTTCTGGAATTATGAATAGAGTGGAATTGTGTTTGAGTTCTGCATTTTTTTTCGATATGCACAAAACAATCACTAGAATCTTAATGTAAATATGTCGTCAAATTTCTAATTCACCGTGAAATTCTCTCATGGTAAAAATCTTGATCTTTACCTTGTATACATGTAATTCTTTGTACATAAATTCTCCATCTTCTCCCAAACTAAAACCGGCTTTACAATTTAAATTTCCATCAAAAGTTATCCATTTTCCATCAGAAATGTACATTACTACTAATATTTGTCATCCATTACCTTATACTTGTATATACATTCATAAAACTGTCTATGGGAGCAGTGTAGGTAGGCGTGGCTTAGCAAATTGTATGACCTCTTCTCACCGCTATGTCTATGGAAGCAGGGTGTATATATATATCTTAAAGACTTGCTCAAAGAATACACCTCTTCACCCAATAAGTTGTATCTCTGTTCTGATCGGGTAAGATAGATATTTCTAATCAAATTGCATACCGCTTATTAATTGATCTGTAACATTACTATAATTTGCCGGTTCTCATTAGTATCGGTTTATGTTTCTGTCTACTAAAGCTGGTATTCCCTCCTTTCCGCCAACTTTGCGTTGTGATTATTTTCCAATATCATATACATAAGTACGTAGATGCAGATTGGACGTACATACCTAAATCGTTGACAAATCATGGCACGTAAAGATTTGCTTCTGTGTGAATGATATCATAGAAATTCGAGAATAGTGTTGATCCAGGTATGCATAATAGTCGTGATTCTTAAATCTGGCGTAGTTACGCTTTGAAAATACTATATGTGATGCATTAAATACTGCTTGGTTAGACTTGCAATTATTTTTTCTCAATCCAAATAGCGTTCTAGCTGTCGGCTGCTTATAGAGTACAATCATAGACACTAACATATATAATTTATGTCATATAAAGCCTATAAGACATTGACCAACTGTTGTGCCCGATTCTACCTTTGCCCGACAGATCTGTTGGGTCTGTGACAATCTGCGTCTATCAGATCGATGTACACACTTCACCGACCAGATTTTATCACCTTCTCCGACGCGACGGGCATTACTACCATGTCATATATGACTGACCCTCACCGATTTCGATATTCACACTTTCACTGACTGTTCCTGATTCTGAGCAGGCCGTTTATATAGTGATTCTACCTATCCCCCAGTCCGATTTAGAAGTGTTGAATATCGTTGTGTAGGGGAGGCATAGCCGATTATAAATCTGAAAACGGTTTTCCGATATATGGAATACAACAGAAGTTACTAAAATTTGCATCATTGCATCATTGCACCCGCCCAGGGCCCAGCCGGTTTTGGCTCCCGCCTGCTCTCTTTGATCTCAATGGGTCGTTTTACTAGGTTATAAAGGGGGGAGGTCTTATCAGGAAGAGTCTATATGTCGATGTCTTATAGGTATAAGACATCGAAATTTTATTCCCGCTTCTCACTGAGCCGATGGTCGGGATGAATCGGGAACAAATGTTGATGTCCCCTAGGCTTAATGGTGTATAAATGCAGAATACAGCTAGGTTGGAAGTTTAGTAATTTGTTGACTTATACATAAATAAATCTGAATCAATCTGACCTCACCATCATTATTTACAGGTAGGCCTCGAAATCCATACTAAAATTATCTTTTGCACGTTAGATCTAAAAGCACAATATTATGAATTCGAAACAAGTGTCAGACTGGAAGCCTTCTGTTACTCAATTATTCGTATTAACTCTTTATATGCGTGAATACTGACTTTCAGTGCTGACACTCTTGTACAATTTTACTAAATTAAAGCGATTAATACTTAGAATTTTTTTTTTTTTCGGCTTGCTCAAGAGGTGTTTTGCCACGTCTTAACAATTGCGATTAATACTTAGTACTTCAATGTCATGATTTCAATTTGCTAACTTTTTTCTAACCAACATGACCATATCGTCCAAATGAAAGTGTGTATTATCTTGCGTGTGAACATTCTTAATATTCTTACATCTACCTATGTATTATCAGTGGAGCTTTCTTTAAATGCACATTGATAATATTTCAGTATATGGTTGGGTATTTCTAATAGTAACAGAAAGGGTTATATGGGAATCTTTTTTCATTACACCTAAATTTAATTTAGAATAACATGAATGTTAGCTTGATGTCGATGAGAGCTAGAAGGTTACACTTAAAACCACAATCTCACCTGGGAATAGATAATTCATGATAACATTATGCTGTGTTTACCTCCTCTTTTTTTACCTGTCTTTGCACCTCGCGGCCAATTTGCTAATGAAATGGCGACGTAGGCTGACAATAAGACACCCTCCCCCACACCGCCCTCCCTCCTGTATTATTATGATGAACATTGGCGTGCAGCGAGGCGGATCGAGGGATATTGATTATCCTCTCTGTGTTCACTGAAGCGTATCAGCGTCGATTTGGTATAAATATCCACCACTGATGCCCCGCTAAACTAATGAAACGGTGTGCGTATTAAATTTAATTGATTCTCAGTCTGTATATTATAGCCAGGCAAGGGATTACATTCATTAAACACTGGAGAAACCCTGAGTATGGACTTAGTTACTGACCTGGCTAAAACCGAGCCAGTATCTAGTTTAACGAGTCACAACCTTATACATTATACCCGACAGCGTGTCTACTGTCTAGTGAGCATGTGCAGAGGGGTGGAAGTCTTCAGCAGTAAAAATAATACACGAGCACAATAAACGCAATCCTATTTTATGAGTCTTCATGAGTATATAATGCGGTTGGTTTAAGCACATATTAACAGAGATGGCAGTTTTCTACTTGAAAATCCTTGTTTCCTTTTCCAGTTTATACAAATATCATTCTCGTATAAAAACAAAAATAGTATAAAATGAACCTCATTCACGTCAATAAAACAGAGGTTTGAACCTCCCCACACACCCTCAACTCCATTCCATGGCCTACACTGGTATGTTTTCCAAGATCTCTGATTTTCTCTCAGGCAGACATTTCCACATGAAAAATAGTTCCACTTTTATCCTGACCCCCAATCGCCATCCCTGGATCAAGCATACTGATTAACATAAAAACAGCACATGACACAGACGCAATAATGACATTTCCCTTCACTTAGCTCCGATTGATTACATTATCTATTCACACCCTAAAACAACATCTAGAAATGACTGAGATGTATCTCGCAGATCTATATCGGGATCAGTGGCCGAGTTCAATAGTTTGTACATCGACAGACGTATCAAGTTTTATTGGTATTTTGTTCTTTTATATGCCAGGTGGGAGCGGGGCAGATCAAACTGGGAAGGGGTGGCATGCGGTAGAGCATGGGTTGGGGTGTGACATTTTACCTGGTCTAAATCGCTCCTGCTCTCCTCAGTCACTCACTGAAATTGGACGGGCGCCTCGGGTAGCTCAGTGTAGTGGGTCGACGGGTACGGAAGGGCATGTGGAGAGAGAAACGGTGATATTATCTGGACCAGGCTTGAGAGGTTTACGAGCTAGATATATCCATACAGGGTGGTACGACTCATCAGTGGATAACACTACAGGGTGTATGACTCATCAGTGGATAACACTACAGGGTGGTACGACTCATCCGTGGATAACACTACAGGGTGGTACAACTCATCAGCGGATAACACTACAGGGTGGTACGACTCATCAGCAGATAACACTACAGTTATCTGGGAATATCACACAGTTGGTCCTTCACAGAGTGGTACAAGTCGTCAGCGGATAGCACTACAGGGTGGTACGACTCATCAGCGGATAACACATCAGGGTGGTATGACTCATCGGTAAATTGGCTTTGCATCACATATTCCTTATATGGACACTACAGTTATCTGGGAATATCACACAGTTGGTCCGTCACAGAGTGGTACAACTCGTCAGTGGATAGCACTACAGGGTGTATGACTCATCAGTGGATAACACTATAGGGTGGTACGACTCATCAGTGGATAATACTACAGGGTGGTACGGGATCGGTAAATTGGCTTTGCATCACATACTCCCATCACAATGTCAGAGGTAGTTCACAGACATTTCATACTCAACACCTGAAACATGCAAAAGAGAAGCGTCATTCAGGAATCGCAGAAGCCTGTTATGCTATACATAATTGTAGATGAATCAAAATTGTGTCTCACTTGACATTAGCTCGAGAGAGAGGCGGCCACTCTTTCATTATATATCGCAGTATTTTTCGCATAATATCTCTGAAGAGGACTTTCCTACGAGTTGTCAATCCCGTATTGAATTATATGAAAGGTGAGCACCACCTTGTAAGAGAACAATGATGGAGAAACTGAAGAACTGGACAATGACCTACCAGGACAGTTATGAATCAGAAGACAAAATACAGGCCCTAGATATCTGGACTATGAGCTACCGACAGAGCCCGAAGGACTTGGGCCTGAACGACTTGAGCCGGGCAGTGATAGACTATCAGGACTACTGGAGACATCCACTCGAGAAGCCGAGACTCAGAGAACTGCAAACAGCGAGCATTTACAGCGACAGCAGCAGACGAGGTGGGCGGGGCTTACTGACAGTGTCATGGAGGGTGGTTGTGGCCCCTAAGATTCGAGGTCAACTCTCGACTGTATAGCCCTCCCAAGGCACTAGAAAATATCATGTAAGGAGGTCAGGGTGAAGGTCGGGGTTTGCTGCGAATGCAGTCATTGGCTACTCGGTCTACTCTATTCCTTATATGGACTTAAGGTAATGGGACAACTCCATGCTGCATGAGTAGGTGGGGCTTTATACTGAGAGGGTCGTGTGGAGGTGGGGCTTACTGAGAGGGCATAAGTAGGCAGGGCTTACTGAGAGAGTCAGTAGAAGGCGGGACTGTCTGAGATGGTGTTGAGTAGGCGGGGCTTATTAAGAGAGTCATGAGGAGGCAGGGCTGTTTGAGAGGGCAATGAGCAGGCGGGGCTGACTGAGAGGGCAATGAGCAGGCGGGGCTGTCTGAGAGGGCAATGAGCAGGCGGGGCTGTCTGAGAGGGCAATGAGCAGGCGGGGCTGACTGAGAGTCATGAGTAGGCCTGGCTTACTGAGACTGTCATGAGCAGTCGGGGCTGACAGAGAGCCATGAGTAGGCCTGGCTTACTGAGACTGTCATGAGCAGTCAGGGCTGACAGAGGGTCAATAGTGGGCGGGGCCTACTGGTCACTTTAGGGTTAGTAGTTGGTGGGTATTACTGGGTGGTGTATATTAAGAGGGTTATGAGTAGGCTGGGTTTAATAGTCATTATTCAGGGTTAGTAGTGGGCGGGGCTTAACATAAATGTAATTCAGTAAATTGACAAAAAAAGGTCATTTTAGCTTTCATTTGAGGCAGAAGTGGGCATGGCAAGAAACGAAAAATATATTTAGTGCAAAAAATCCAGATTTATTGTGCATAACAGTAAAATATCGGTTCGTAGACCGATGTAAATATTAGGTATTCTGATGAAGGTAATCGTGAATAAATCCGATAACAGTGGGAAGCTAGTCCGGATTAACTTACTAATACTAAGAAGGAACTGCACTGAGATCGGTATTCTCTGAAAATATGCCATGAGGTTTGGTTGCAGAGTAATCTCATGAGGCAAAGCCAAGTGCGATTATGTAACAAGCTAAAACGAATGGTATATTTTCAGTAGGTATGTACCGAGTGCGATTCATATTTTATCTCACCTCTATCACTGACTAATTGGTTCATATTTGTGATGTCATCACCCATTGAGTACTTTTTTTACAATACTCCATGGGTATTGAGTACGAGTTCCCAATGTGAAGTCTATGGGGAAAAAATACCAGGGGTGAGATAAATTGATTGAAGCCTATAGAAATCGACGGTCAGGCGAGAAGTTCATCACCTACGCCAGGTTTGATATATCCACCTCCCATGTAGCAAGGAGATTCTCTCGACATAGACAGACATGGGGGGGGGGGGGGGGGGGTAGATGGTTTTCGGTATTGCTGTATTGATTAAACTGATACGTGTCCTTATGTGAGTACATGTATATGATTATATCTGCACGTTGTTTGTTGTAGTTTTGGGTCGCCGGGTGAAGGCACAGTACAAGAAACAGCCAACTACCATCGTAGTGACCGCCTACAAGAACGGCAGTCGTGACGGCTTCACTCGCGTCGCCGCGCCCACCATCAAAATGGTACGAGAAATATATACAAATATGATCTCAACAAGATGCAATAGCTTTCATCTGTAGTTTCCAGTACGAAAATATCATTTTTAAGAGAGGTTTATTCAATAATATGCTATATCTCTTCTTCTTCTTCTTCTTCTTTTCAATTCAATAAATTCAGTTCGACTACCGGATTGAATCTTCCATTAGTTTTGTCGAACATCGTAATAAAACCAGAACAAACATATAGGCACCTGGTTAGAAAATTGTTGTGTACAATTGATGGTGATAATGAAGTTCTAAGTTAAATACAAAACTAGTTCTATATATGTGAGCAATATCAAATATCTATGCAACATTCAGATATTTACTATATTGCAGTGTAGAGTCTTAAATTAAAGGAAGAAATTTGTTGATATTCTCAAACTTGCCAGCGAAATATCTGAAATTATCACATGAAAATAGGAAATATCTCCAATGTAGACTGAAATGCATTCTACTTTGATCTCTTGATCTTAAGAAATACCAAGCGGTAAACCAAAGTGTGATTGTACTTAGAATGTTAGAATGACCTCGTGTCGACGCACCTTTCAGCTGCTGGAGATGTGCACGGACAAACTGGGCCTGCCGCACGCCGCGAGACGCATCTTCCTCGCCGACGGAACGGAAGTCTCCAAAGCGGAGGAAATCGCGCGAGACAGCGTCATCTACATCTCCATGGGAGAGAACTACAAAAACGCCTTCAAGTCCGTCAAAGGTGAGTGTCACCAGCTCCCCCTCACGTGAATTCCACCTAAATTAACTCATTTACTTTTGTCTAAAGTAATTTCTGTGATTTATTTTTTTCTCCTATTGAAAAAGTTCACTCTGACGGATGTTGACTTATTTTCTTTGCTAGAGATTTGTGTTCACATCAGCAGTGACCGCAATCGTTGCCACGTATTTCCACACATTTGTGCAATGTTTTATACAGAAGAAAATATTTTGAGATATTGGTTTTTCTACGCTTCTACATAAAGTAAAACAACCACCGGTTGGATGTATAGGGTTCATCCATAAATCACGTACGCGGTGAGTGGGGGTGGGGTAAAAAATGGAACGTTTTGCCTACATCCATTCTCTAATCTATTATGTACAAGATGGTGAATGGGCGGGGAGTCCAATTTTTCAGAAATTTTGCGTACCTACTTAACGTATGTCCCCATATCTTCAGAAAGCTAGAAAGAGTCTTCTTGAGATTTCTGATTCATTACCTCATGTGTTAAGTTTATGTTACTGACTGATGACCTTGGTCTGACATTGCAGAACAAACGCAGCAGCAGCGCACGTTGGCGTGGACGGTGAACGGCCTGGCGTGGTCCGGGGAGACTCAGCGCAAACCCACGCGGAGCTACCTCTCTAAACGCTTCAGGTACGGCACTCATATATACAGACACGTTTACAGAATTCATCAATAAATATCCTATGCCATGCGGAGCTACCTCTCTAAACGCTTCAGGTACGTCACTCTTATATAAAGACAAGTTTACAGAAATTATCAATAAATATTCTATGCCATGCGGAGCTATCTGTCTAAACACTTCAGGTACCTCACTCTATAGGGGCTGTTCCAACGACCAGGCACTGGCCCCGGTTGGGGACCGTACAGAGGTCGCCGGCAGATTTGCTCTGCTGCAGGCGACGACTGGCTTTGTGGAAGAGCACGAGAGGAGCCCCTGGTGGCCCCAGGCCCAGGCCAATTGCACCGGGTCCTCTTTTTGTTTAAAAAATACCGCCGCCGGCGTTCAGGCAGCGGCTTGGGGAGTGCCGGCCTACCCTAATCATATTTAACCCTTTAAGGGCGGATGAGGTTTGATGCTTCCCCGTTGACTGCTCCCTGCGTATATCTCAGTGAACGCGGTCAACCTGAACGGGCGGCACCCGAGAACCGCAAACCCATTTCCAACATGCTTCCGACATACTACGACACAGAATTTTGACACGGCTACGATGCAGAAATTCGTTTTTGTAGCCATCTCAGAGCTGGATGAGAGTGTCACAAGCAGTGGGTGAGGGCCCTAATCCCATTAGATGTTGAGCGCTATCAGTGATCATCTGCTAGTCAGTTGTAATTCAACTTAGTTAAACGACTCATTATTCAGCATATTGAATCTACCCACTAGGTGCTCCTGTTGATAACCAGTAGTCAATATGGACTGGGAATAGCGCATGTAGTGCTTGGGGGAGTTTCCGTGAAGAGGACAGTATTAATTGATGTTTTTGTTGTTGACAGACAACTTCTGGAGCCGTCTAAACGCCGCGTGCTGGTGTTTAAGAACAGTCAGGGCACGGAGGGCGTGGAGATTGTGGCCGACCCAGACCGCTTCGAGGACGTGAGTAGTTACTGATAGTTAATTTGATATAATTTGCAGTGTTTGCACGCCTGCTCCAGGGTTGACTTACAATGTGTCATGATCATTAGGTGGTATGATTCACCAAACCAACAGACACCAGATCTTTATAAATCAATTTATGATCAATGATCATGTGATGTGATTTGCTAATCACCTATATAATAAATGTGTTTGGGGTGTTCCACCTCGTTATAGCTCTATCAAATGTAACATGGTTCCCTATTCTGTTTGCAACTTTCGATGTAATTGACAACATACAAATTCTGGTGTGTTTTTTTTTTGTATGTCTGTATGTCCCAAGGCTTCATTCAGTTAAATAACGCATAAAGAGATCCAGCTCATCCCAAAACTAGTCGGCTTTATTATCAAAATATGTGAAATGCTTGAATGTGTGATGTTTATAAGGTTCACGTGTAGCGTTTTTGTGTTACAGTTCCTGGTGGCGTGCACACAGAGACTGGAGCTGGGGTCCTATGCCCGCGTGCTCTACGACTGGGAAGGCGAGGAGATCAAGGACTTAAAAGACGGTGAGCTCCAATGCATATTAATGACTTAGTATTTGTAGTATGAGCTGCTTACCTCACTCAGTCCTGAAGATGCATGGTAGCACTCCCGTGTAGGGCCTAAAGATACCTGGCAGCATTCACATGTAGGGCCTGAAGATGCCTAGCGGCATTCCCGTGTAAGGCCTGAAAAGGCCTGGAGGCATTCCCATTAGGGCCTTAAATATTATGAATAGCCAGTTCTGGGTTCGTCAGCCGTTTTATAGATGTATATCGAACAATTATTCTACTTACGTTGAGAATAAGACTTTACAGGGGATAAAAATGACATAAGAGACAAATATCCCTGAAAAGGGAAGCATAGTAGTTCGGCAGGTAGTGAGTGGTCTTAACAGGAAATCATACAGTTCAAGGATTCGAGTCTCCGCCATGCCGCTATGTTTTCCTCCTTTCTTCATCTCACTGTTCTTATCTCCATGATTCAGGGATGGCACTTTTCCACGGAAATCCCGTTTTCATTTCCACTTCATGAAATCATTTTTTTCTTGTGTGAAATAAAGATAGTATAAATTCAGCCTCATTCACGCCAATTAAAAGTGTTTCCACCTGCCCACACACCCTCAGTCCTCTTCCTTCACTTTTACCAGTCTCTCTGAGGCAGTAAATTCCACATGAAAAGTATTTCCACTTTTTTTTCTGGACCCCAACTGACATCCCTGAATTGATTTAACCCTGACTTTTTCTATGGCATAAAACCTCCACCATCTACCACTCACTTATTGGCTAAATTTGGTGAACATGCTCCTGTTCACAGCGCCAGTACTGGACTCGTGCCTGCAGACGTGGACCACCCCTGTGCTCGGACCGCTCTGGGTGTCCAAGGGCGAGGGCTTCAGTCCCAAGGGTGTGGCCGACTTCCTGAATGGACTCATCAACTACACCAAGGGCAAGAAGGCAGAGGCCTCACACTACCAGACACAGGTGAGATCCACCCTCCTATCCTCCCACCAACCCTTTGGTGAGAGAAGTTAGAGAGACGATTACCAATTTGAAGAAAGTAAGGAAGGACATGGCTGGTATCCAAGCCACCTAGGAAGTGAAGAGGCAGACTGAGCAGTAAAGAAAGCTCTGAGGTTGCATCCTGGCACAGTTAAAATTCCACACACTAACATGAGAGGTCCAATAAGAATATTCACACAGAAGAAATGATAATCTGACTGGAACAAGCAAATAAGAAACAAACTGCACACCATTTTTTTCAACTGTGAATGGGAAGGGTTACTGTGGAGGTCAAAGTCGTACTGAACAAGTGAAGTTGACCCATATGAGAATATGTCGATGTTTATATCTAAGATAATAACATATACTAGACATTTTGAACATAGGAGGGTATTTCTGTTTTTCAGCACCATGACCTTGGCTGCAGAAGTTGCCAAGAAAGGTCTATATCATAAAGATTTCTAGTTTTATTTGTCAGGGAAAAAATTGTCAGGTTATAATTCAAGGAAATATCAGGGAATTTTGACATGCCGAGTTTGTGACAACCCTGTGTCAGTGTGATAACGGGAGGAATACTAAGAACTCCTCGTCAGTCTTTGAAAGTTCAACTGCCTTGTTTCTGTTCTCAACATGAATGTATTCTCTTGTTGGTTATAGCTTCAGTTAGCTCAAAGCGAAGCGTCGCGAGAGGAGGTCTCCATCGTTGCCATCCTGTCTATGTCTGAAGGCGAGATCGAGGAAACTCTCAGTATCGTAAGTCTAACCACCTCTTTACCATTCTCAAAATTATGGGGAAATATATCTCAACCACATTTAAAGATATTTGGATTTAAGGTGAATTTTATGTAGATTCTCTGATATTTTACATATATTGGTAAAAAGCGACGTTCATACCATTGTGGTTTTTTGTTTAAATGTTTTTAATCATTTTCAAAATTGAAAGTTGCGTGTGTATGGCATTACTATTAGGAAAGGTCCTTACTGCAGGCGTAACTTTCATTGTTCGAGGTCAATAAAGGAAAATATACAGCCTGATGCCACAGACAAAAAGCCGTATATTTTCCGTCATCGACAGAAAATATACATGATATAGTAAGGGTTACTGTATTATCTATGCGTCATGGTGATACGTTCAGATAACTGTGCTGTATATTTTGTTACTTTGTGGCTGATGGATATTTTGCCAATAATATTGTTAATACAATCTCTTTTGATTTTTCACCTCTAGGTGGACAAAGATATCGAGGAATTCAGCCGGGCGCTAAATCGTTTGAAGGACCAAATGAAAAAACTGAAGGATATGGTAGCAGATGAAGAGGTTAGTGTTAACATATCTGAATATTTAAGTTCCTGCGGTGCGGAGAAACTCATTAAAGAGAAAAATACTTATATTTTCCAATTCCTTGTTACAGAAAAAACACACACCTGCAAAACCTGAACCCTTTACCCAAATGTCAAAACCTTACAAAACCTTAATATGTCTTTTTTTAATGTTTTTGTGTGTGACCTGCCTTCATGGCCTTCTCACATTGGCAATTGATCACTGACATCGAGTGACATTGAAAACTCAGTGATATATCTCAGAATAAGTGAGATGAACACCCCCAGTTTACAAGAGTTACACATAAGAGCCTCTATCATTAGCATCACTGAAAGAGTGAATTAAAAGACAATTAAAACAGTCCCACTAATAGGTCAATATAAAGAAATAAATTACTTTTAAATTTGTCAAAAGTCAATGTAAATAGGAAGATCAACATGGAACAGAAGTTCTGAAAGGAGAAACCTACATCAAATACCGAGTTATGGAGTATCAGTATAGAAAGATTAAGAAAGTTATCCTTGTGTAATCCATTGTTGTAAAGTGTGTTTTGATCTTCACCTTTGCCGTTAACTGTGACAAGGTTACTCTCCTGACTATCTTTTGAGATGACAGACTCTCACTCTCCTGGTTCCTTTTTCAGGTGAGTGGCGTTGCGTACAAGATGAAGTATCTGGACGAGTACGGATTAGATCACCGACTGGTTGGAGCCAAGGGACTACGTCTCAGGGTAAGTACCCACGGAACTCTTATCACGAATTCGAAAGACTCAGCTTCTCAAATAATGTCATTTCTGCTAGTCTTAATCTAACTTTCATATTCCACGTAGTTGTAGGATAACTACATGAATAATATTGGTTTTATATGTGGTGATTAAACAGAACTTATGCCTAGAGGTACATGGAATTGTTATTAGTACCGGAACTAGGTGTATATAATGATCTTATTCTCACCAAACAAATAACCCGTGACAAATGAAGTCTAGTCATTTATCTAACCTCAATTTAAAAGTGGTGACATTATTTGGTATTTTTTGTGCGTCTATACTAGCTCGCCATGTTCAGGAATCTTAGCTCCTTCAGGGCCCGCTAATGGTAGACTATACTAGGTGTACGAGAACTGTATTATTTCCTAAATGTTTAAGAGAACTGACCATATTGTTCTCTCTAGGTGTATGAAAATGGGCGCTATGAGGAAGACACGACAGTCTTCTTTAACCTGGCACAGGCTGCTAAAGGTCTCGGCAAGGATAGACCCAAGCTGCTCGCACGGGTAAGTCTTCAGATCAAGTGTAATAGAGAATACCCTTAATAAGGTATTCTGTGGTGTTGATAAATGTCATTTATTAAGATAAAATTTTAAAACCATTGTTTATAATCATATTGAAATATGATATATTGTCATATGAAATAACATTCAAAAAACTTTATTTTTCCTGATACGTTATAAAATGCTATTTGTAAGGATAACATTTGAAAAATCTTTACTCCTCCTGATGTACTGATAAATGTCATTTATAGAGATAACTGTAAAAGATTTTCTTATCCTGCCATGTGTTAAAAAAAAAGTAGTTTAAAAGCAAATTATCCACCTATAATGCCCGGCACCCACTGCTTCCGACACGGCTACGACACACAATTCCCACATCGTAGCCGTGTCGGACGGGAGTTCACATTTGATGTCTTAGTCCATCAGAATGGAAATGGGCGGAAATAAAAAGGTTACCACGGTACCGACACACACCATAAAGAGAGAATGACAATGTGTTACTAGAGCCGGTAGTTTATAGATGTGAATTTACAGCTGAGATTTAAAGAGACTATAACAATGTGGTTTTACAGCTGCTGGACCAGTGTAGTGAGTACCAAGCTCTGTCACAACCCAAAAATAATACGGTCATCAAGCCCGTGGCCCAGAAGATCTTCGACAAGATGGGCATGGAGATCGACGATGTGTACACGCTCGAGTATGATCAGGAGGTGTGGCTGTCCTTCGGTGAGCCCTGGAAGAATCCCTTCAGTAAGTCTACCTCTGCAATTTACATTTCAGAGATGGCATGTTTCTTGTTGTTTCAGGTCGTTCCCTTTTAATGGTACACCTTTTTTTATATCATATTAAAGATTGTTAGTGTGGTCAGGCAGGATTCGGAATTTTCCCAACTTTCTATTCCAGAGGGAGATACAGTGAGGCTTCCCAAGGAAAGGTTATTTGTGCATCATCGGAATTTTAAAATTTGCATCATATTAGTTCTAAAAAGAAAATCGCCACATAATGTTAATCGTAACATGGGAAGAATAGATGGTAGAATATATTTTTAGGTCACATAATTTTCATCAGCACAATCCTTATTTGAGCAGTAGAAATCCTCGCAATCAGGCATGGGATTTTTCCAGATATTTTTTACATCCCAATGTTCATTCATGAGATCATTGTAAATCCGAGCAGAAAATCATCATTGGGTGGTGGATGGGGTTCAATATGAAAACCTGAAAGGTGGTAAGCGATGTTTGCACAGTTCTAGCCATTTCATCCCTCAGCTGAGGCCAGGGATTCACTTAGAAAAGTTCGAAATGCAGGAGCTTCCAGGGCCTTAGCCCCCCTGGACTCCCGCCCAGGCACTGCCCTTGCCTAAACGAGTGTTTTAATGGTCCTATAAAATTCGGGAGAGACGATTTCCGAAGTCCCCCAGCAATCACCGGCCGTCGACGAGTGAACTGACAGTAATATGATAGACCGTCACGCTTCAGTGATCAAGACATATATCTATCATTAACGAGAAACTTCACCATACTGAATACAAGTTTATATTTTGATTTCCATTTCTTTGTGGACTTGCAGCATTTGTCGTGACTCTTCAGTTTGACAAGATTCGAGCAATGGATATCCAGGGTCAGAAGAAGGCAGCCATTCGTGAGCAGCTCATGTCAGAGGACTACGCCGGCTACGAAAAGTAGGTCACATATCTAGGTCAATCAAAAATTATATCAATTTTCATGGATTGGCGACCCCGCTTTGAATTACTCAAGTCTTTGTTCATTATCTTTCTTTTTTGTAAATCAAGATAACACACTTTGCGGTATGTAGCCGGAGGTCTTGAATAACTTGTGCCCACGAAAATACATTGTACACGGAGACCTCATGCCAGGGTCATTGTTTGATAATATTCTAGCGCTTTCACGAAGACTGTCCGTTCCTGACCAAAGGTCGTCCAGGAGTGTTGAGTAAAGTTGACTCACATCATACCTGGGTGTTGTTTGCATACAAAAAAGGGTCTTCATGTAGGAGCCTAAATTATTTAACAAGCTCCAGGTTCAGGAATGGAGTCCCAAGAAGTAGAGAAGGGTAGTGATAGTCTACCACTACCTTACTACTTCTTAAATTCATGTGTGAAAAAATGAGGATGACAGATTTCCACTTTTCCATGGAATTTTTTTTCCATTATATAATATCCTTTTCCTTTGTTTATAACAAAGACAATATTAATTGAATTTCATTTACTCCAATAAAATTAACCCTAGCCCCATGCCATGGTTGACACATACATGTTTTCCATGTTTTCTCAGTCTAAAGGGAGTGTTCCATTGACCTGACAAAATTTCACCATCATCGGATGTGTGTCATACATGGTTATAGTATAAAACCCACATCCCTGCAAGAAAAAAAGTGCACACTAAAGTCCTGTGATCTCCGTATGCACGAATCCAATAAAAACTAATTTATTCGATTTTCATTTCAAAAAGTTCAGTTGGCAGTATTTTTTTTATGGTAAATAATTACGTAATCATTTACAATCTTCATGGATATAAAGCTGTGGTATAAAATCACCAATACGTTTTTTTTTTGTATTGGTCGGTGTGTTCTGTAACGTCCTGCTTGTGGTGTGTTGCAGGCCGCAGTGTTGGGAGGCAGTGAGTGGCATCCCGGAGGCCTACTCCTGGACGACAGTCGGCCTACAGTCAGACCCCATGGAGATGGAATATATTACAAGTCAGCTGGAAGGTGGCGAGGTGGACGTCAATGCAGACTTCCTCAGGTGCAAGGTGAGGCGACCATTAGTTTTCTTACAACGATGGGCGTTCTATCTTTTTGTTGTGGATGAATTTACTAATATCCACTGTTTATTGGTACATACTTTGGTCAGGCTGAAGGAAGGGGCCGAAAGACTGCAAACGAAATCTATTCGCCCACAGTGAATACGTTTCCACATATCATAACCACTTTTTTAAAGCTGTAACTGTGCGTCTGACAAAGGCGTTTGTTTTTCTCCTATTGTAGATATTTTCTGCTATGGGCTTAAATTTTCACCATATAACAGGTTTTACTTCGCATTTCAAAAGAGAAATAATCTATGAGATGTTTCCTGGTATTAGAACACCAAAAGAAAATCAAGGATTATCTTGGGTCGTCAATTTTTTTTTTATTTCATCAAACTTAATTTCGCTTATGCTGAGAGGGGTCACACATCACCATTACTTATTGTTTCAGGACAATCCTGATTTAGTGATTTACGTCGAGCCTATCGTGACCACAAAGAAGAAGAGCGGCTCCAAGGAGATGTGGCCGCCAGAGGCCCAGCTCTTTGTTATCAGCAAAGTAAGTGACCATTTTGTACATTGATGGATCTTGTTGACACTTTCACCAGTGAAATCACGATGGGTGTTTTGCAATAAATTCCATGCTCTTAACGTTGTATGAATTTTAGATATCTTGAATAGATCGATTTAGTTTGCAGTTTTCAAGAGGCACATAATGAATGTCTTTTGACTTGATAGACAACTGATTCTCTTTATTGAAGTTTTCGCATGGCCAACTATATCTATATATGTGTTGTTTTATGCTGCAAAGTTTGTTGTTTGCCCACTTTTGTTATGCCAATCTTCACTTTACTGTGTAATAGAAACAACCCTTCTGTATTTCTAATTTTTCCTGGTGTCGAATAATTGTTCCCCAGCCCTACTCTGATTTATACCAGCGTCTCATCCGCGTTCCATTGACCTCGTTTTGCAGGAAGGGAAGAGCATGACGATCCACTGTAAGTACAACACGCGGCTGGTTCTCGGCGTCACCTCATACAGACTAGCAGGAACGCTGGGCCACCCGACGCTGGGTCCCACCGATACGCGTGTAGAGGGTTATTTAGTCAATGTGCAGCGGAGAACCAGCGATCCAGCACAAACGTGGCGTTTCACCGAAGAAGGCTGTATCGTCAGTGACGTAAGCAGTATTTTCTCTTTTATTTGCAATGCAATAATCCTGGTATAGAATTTCATCAAGGAATATTGTCTTTTAATCTAAATGTGGTCATAACCCCTGGACTTTTGTTTCCCCTTTCCTGTAAATGCTAACAGTCTTCATCAGATCGTTGTAGCTCATGTACCCGTTCGGGAATATGAGAAAACGTGGTTACTGAGCCCGTACGGATGGCTGTTCGAGGTCATTTGATGATGAAAATATGGCCCGACACCGCAGGTGGGAGGGCCGTATTTTTTCAGCAAATGACCAAGAACGGACACCGTACAGGCTCAGTCACTACATTTTCTTATTAATATACACCTCCCAATCATTTAAAATGCCCTTTTATTAACTCTACAAAGACCACAAAGGCTACTGCAATTCACTAAGGCCTGCTGTCACAGCGGGCGCGAACATTATTTATACTACACCCCTAGCAGCGGGCAGTATTTCATACATGTTCAGCCATAGGTGTATAGTAATATGACAGGCTCTCAGCATTTATAGTCCTCTCTCACTACAGGCCCAGCCCGACCTGAGGCTGACCTACCTCGGTTCCCGTTTCGGAGATGAAGATACCCACTTGGTGAACGAGAGCGAGGGTGTACCAACAGGAATGAAGAATTACCTGGGCGTGTGTCAGAAGGTAGAGGGGAAGGATGCCAAGTCACAAAGGTAAACGAGCCATCTCCTTTACCACCACCCGAGGAGATTCACTTGTTAAATCGCGCTGTTTATATATTTTGATCATTTTAGAATAAAGTAGAGAGATTGTAAATCAAAATGCGCATATTTCAACGTCATATAGCTCATATGTCATCAATGAGACTATCCTTTTGCTGTACTAGTTGCAATATAGATATTAGAAGGAAACTGGTTCCGGGTAAAAGAATTTCAAAGTTACACGATAGGAGTCTCGAAAGTTACTTAATAAGGCCTTGGCTAAGCTAAGTAATTTTTTAAATCCTTTCCGAGTACTTTTTCACCCGGAACTTGTTTCCCTATTACTATATGACTTCAGATATTTATAAAAAAAAAATTGCAATTTATTTACCTCAGCCAGACTAAGAAGCTATGTTTATATTTATTGAGTAACTCTAACATCACACGCATATCACTAAACTAAGCTGTGGTCTGGTTGGTCAGGATTTCGTCAAATGATACCTTCGATAACGAGAAAATCCACCCTGGTTAACGAAACAACCATCCTTGATAACCAAATGTTCACCCTGGATTAGTAAAACAGAGTTACTATATCTCTAGCAGCGGTATGCAGCTATGGAGTGTTCAGTCATAGATACATAATAAATTGTTCTTATGCTTCTTATACGCTTCATTCTCAAAGAATGCCCTAGTAAATTATGCCATGTTTAACATGATATTGCCATTCAGTAATTTTTAAAGAGTAAACCTATCATTAACCTTTAATGTGTTCTAATGTGTATAAACAATGTCTTACCCTTGTAGGTGGGCGATAAAGCAGGAGCGTATGGAGAATCTGGGGCAGTGGAAGCATACTCAGACAGAGAACCCTGAGTGGAACAAGCGCGCGCTCAGCTGGCCTGTCGACAAGAACGGAGACGTAGTGGAGGTATGGCGCATAGACCCAGTTCATGATGAGTCATATCTCTCTGATTAACCCTCTCGTGCTGGATGATGCTTCAAGGCATCAACCATGGATGGCCAGGTGATGCCTTGAGGCATCATTGACCGCTAGACTGGAAGGCTTCTTGTAATAAACTTATGACTGATTGACGTCACAGAACTATGACTGGCTGATGTGAGGCTTCTTCTTATGATCTTATGAACTTATATGACTGATTGATCACACAAAACTATGACTGGCCGTTGAAAGGCTTCTTCTATTAAACCTATACGACTGATTGACCACACAGAACTGCGACTGACTGATGTAACGCTTCTTGTTATAATCCTATATGCCTGATTGTCCACACAGAACTATGACTGGCCGATGAAAGGCTCCTTGTTATAATCCTATATGCCTGATTGTCCACACAGAACTATGACTGGCCGATGAAAGGCTCCTTGTAATAATCATATATGCCTGATTGTCCACACAGAACTATGACTGGCTGATGAAAGGATCCTTGTAATAAACCTATATGCCTGATTGTCCACATAGAACTATGACTGGCTGATGAAAGGCTCCTTGTAATAAACCTATATGCCTGATTGTCCACACAGAACTATGTCTGGCCGATGAAAGGCTCCTTGTAATAACCTATATGCCTGATTGTCCACACAGAACTATGACTGGCCGATGAAAGGCTCCTTGTAATAAACCTATATGCCTGATTGTCCACAAAGAACTATGACTGGCCGATGAAAGGCTCCTTGTAATAAACCTATATGCCTGATTGTCCACACAGAACTATGTCTGGCTGATGGAAGGCTTCTTGTAATAAACCTATATGCCTGATTGTCCACACAGAACTATGTCTGGCCGATGAAAGGCTCCTTGTAATAACCTATATGCCTGATTGTCCACACAGAACTATGTCTGGCCGATGAAAGGCTCCTTGTAATAACCGATATGCCTGATTGTCCACACAGAACTATGACTGGCCGATGGAAGGCTTCTTGTTGCCCTACGCGCCGCACTTCAAGGTGTCAGAGAAGAAGAAGGACGACAAGCTGCGTCTACCCCGGCGTCTCATGGTACTAAAGAACGGCGTCCGTGACGTCACCAAGGCCATCTCCGTCGTCGGGCCCGACCTCAGCAACGTGAGTGTCGTTCTTGTTTCTAGATGGCTCAGCCCTCTAAATAAGAGAAGCGCTGAATATATATCATGTACCACATATTGCATAACAAAGTAACCCTACCCTTACTTTGCAAGGCTAATTGATTACCTCGCCGTAGGACTTAATATTCTTATACTGATTACGGGGCATAGAGATCTAAGGTGCTAATTATTCCCTTTCCTTCGGCATGTCTCCCTATCTGTCTATCCCTAGATAACTAGCCTTGTTGCTTGTATGCCAATTGGAATGACTAGGCATAGGAGAGACCCACCCAAGCAGTGATGCTACCTTTAGAAAAAATACCCCAAAAAAACTCCCCCAAAATACGAGAAGTTGTCACTACTTTGGTTTGTTGTTCTCAGTGTATCAGGTATAAGGTATATGTCCAATTATCACATATATGTGCAAGTTGTCCCCACTTTGGTTTGTTGTTCTCATCGTATCAGGTATATGTATATGTGTAATTATCAGCAGATTTCCAGGTGTGGCTTTAGCCTTATCGCCAGACGTGTATTTCCTCTTTGTTTACAGATGAGAAAGGATGTAAATAGCAAAGTGGACAAGAAGAACAAGAAGAACAAACGTCAGAACGACCAGACGGACACGGTGTTAATGAGCACAGAGCACGGCGACGACGACCTCACTGTCCTCAAACTGGAGTTCATCCTGGTCAGTACCGCCAAGTGGACATGTATTTATACACCATAACATCTTTTCCATTAGTATATGGAGACATGGTTAGTGTGCTTGAATGGAATCTGTTCAGAGATGTTTTGGTCGGAAATATTGTCCAAGTTCGAAGAAGGAGATGAATATATCTGATCAAAATATCAAGGAACAGATGGAATTCCGTACACTCCTATGTCTCCTTATTATTACACAATAGATTTTCATATTAAACTCACTTTTTTGTAGAATGAATGTGGTCACATGGTACGGAGGGGTGTATGAATATTCTTTCGTCACTCGGTAACTAACAGAATCTGTAATCATGATCAGTAAAAGTGAGGCATTCACCCACGGGTATAATAGCTTTTATTCCATTTTGAAATAGATATATGTTTGCATTCACAATACAGATTACATTATTCATCTTTTGTATTTGTTGTTACAAGTCCAAACCGACCAATATCACAATACATAATAAGGATTGCTGCTGATTTTTGGGCTCTATGAGCTTTGAGAATGTGGAGAACACAAAGAAGGAGGAAAAACGTGGGTATATTTTACACAGATAAAAAGCCCAAACCCTAGTAATAGATGTTAGACCTTATATACATCTCGGATTTTTATACCTAATCTTTGCATGCACATACCTCAAAAACTATGTTTTAAAGTCAATGGCGCCTTTTCTGTGTAAATAGAGAGGATCGTCTAGGCTTCAATGCTGCATCTATGCAAAAAAAGCCAAAAGAACGCTTGGATGTAGATAGATCCTATTCCTAACAATAAGGGATTATA
Organism: Alentia gelatinosa; assembly: GCA_950022655.1. NCBI lineage: Eukaryota > Metazoa > Annelida > Polychaeta > Phyllodocida > Polynoidae > Alentia > Alentia gelatinosa. The sequence continues at coordinate 24,626,739 of OX465584.1, read as the reverse complement.
CATTTTAGACTTAGATGATCCTCTGATAATGCCTAGGTGAAATATCCATATTTATTTTTAGATATTCAAAAGTATGTAGATATATAGATTTACCCCCAAAAAATGGTAAAAGTTTGCAAATGAATTCAAATGTTATCATGAGGCATAGAACCTGACCGTAGCGCGATGCTGACTTAAGTTGAAAATGAATGAAAAGAGTTTTTAACCATGCTTATAGAGAGGCCCATTCGACGCTGGCCACCGCATGGACGCCGCCGGCGGGTAACAGGCAAAAAGCTATTGCATCGGTTTTAGCAGGTTTTGGCCGTACAGCCGTCGGTGGTGAGCAAGTGGCCTGTTTCACCGCCCAGGTTTTATATATCCACCTGACATGTGTTGACATGGTGCCCGTGCGGCGCCGTTCAACCTGCCCGGTAGAGTGCGGTGGAGAACCTCAATATGGGAGGTGGTTTACTTATGACTAATACTTGGATACTGGCTCAGGCAAGTGGTGGGTAGGAACACGCGTCAAAAGGACAAAATAACCTTCCAACTAAACCACACACAAAGCCAAATTGTTATGAACTCGCCCTACCATCGAGGGGTTAAGATCTGGTCAAATCTTCCTGCTTCCATTCAGCACCTACAAAGTATCAACGAATTCAAGACGCTTGTTGGATCAACCCCGGGTTTTTAAGTCTATCTGATACCAAAAAACTGAACTCATTATCATTACTTTCATCCTTAACAATTTTCTATCACAGATTTGTGATTTGTTTAAATCTTTTGATTCCTCTGTGTCTGAAATGTGACCATTGATCGTGTTGTGTACCAAACAAATGTATCTGAAAAACTCACTCTGTGAGACGATACCTTTTCTAAATAAAAAAAAACTAACTAACTTGACTCACACCTGTGTTGCCAGTTCCTGGAGAGGTGCACCTCGCTGCTGAACCTGCCGTTCGCCGCCCGCCGCATCTACGACGAGACCGGCAAGGAGCACTTCTCACTGAAGACCTTCAGTCGCGACCAGCTCATCTACGTGAGCTGCGGCGAGCCGTGGACCGACCCCAACCTGAGCAAGGCCGAGCAGCAGCGCCGCTACCTGCTCGCCAACCTGGGCAGCGACGTGGCCCAGATCCGCCAGTTCATCGCCCTCAGAGACCCCCAGAGTGAGTCCGCCAGTCTATACACACATGACAGTTTTCCTCTTTTCTAAGGATTTTTTTTTTTTCATTTTTTAGTTTGTAAAATTATTTGTTGTTGTCTAAAACAAAGAGAGAATAAATTGAACATCATCCACATCAATAAACAGTGGCTCAAACATTCCCAAACGCCTCAGTCCCATTTCGTGACCAATAACGAAGTGTTTTCCATGTTTTTCCAGTCTCTCTGAGGTAGTGAATTCCATATAACAAATATTTCCTATTATTTTCATGACCCCAACTGACATCCATATACTGTATCAATCTCTTTCGAGGTTGGTTTGTTGAAGGGAATGGGGAAGCTACCAGGTTTTTTGTTTGTTTTCTTTTCTATTGTGTAAAACTAAGAAATATAATTAATTGAGCCTCATTCCTGCCAATAAAACCGTGTTTTCAAACTCCTCATAGACCTTCCGCCCCATGTCGTAACCGATACCGGCATCTATTTCTCTGAGGAAATAGATTCCATATACAAAATATTTCCACTTTTTCAAGACCCCAACTGACATCCCTGTGGATGGAAAACAATTCACTTGTACAATCAACAAGGGGTCCCCATTAAACTAACTAGCAAATTCTTTGAAACTCCCGAAAATCCAGCTGTTTTCATGGAATAGAGAATTCATAGGAGACGTGGCATGTAGTTTCGGATGCAGCTACCACTTGAATGCGCTGTCAGGCGACAGCATGATGATGTCATCGCGAGCTCACTAATCGAACAGTTCCCTTGCCTATCCGTGCATTTCTATGAGAATCGCTAAGCGGACCGTTTGAGTGCGCCTAATCATGATGTCATGTACTGGGGGCGTGGTCTGTTGTCATGGGACTGTCCATGGTCAACAAAATGCGGTTTCATCTATGGGAATCTTCAGGCTGCCTATAGTTTGATGTCAGAGACCTGTTCTGACACTGTTGACAGTGACAGGGGTTCTTGACAAGCCGTATCCCACTGGGTGTGGGAGATTAAACATGACTCAGTGTAACTAATGAGGATTAGTAGCATTGGGTGAGTTCAGGTTTAATTAAATTTAGAGTGATCTTTAGTATGATCAAATGGATTATAACCAGGTATATCCAGACTCTTTTCTGTTCTTTTATCAAACTTTGTGATGATTAAATTTGGGTTAGTGAGTTTAATTAAGTTGGTCCAGCGGTGCTGGTCAACTGGATGACTGTGACACATGAGTGCTAACCGAGAATACGTAAAGAAAAAAAAAAAAAAAATTTGTTTTGTAATAGGTTAGGATATCTCACCTTGTACTATTCCTAAAATTTTGTTGGGTTTTTTTTCCACCTAACTTATTGGTTAACAGCCCACAGTTACCGCTAATGATTCAAATCAAAATATATTACTGAACATTCTTCCTTTTTTTTTGTTTAGACTGGCAAACACAATATATTGGTGCATTATTTGGGTACTTCCTCTCCCTAACAGATCTGGTACTGGAGGTGGAGACCTTGAACCCCGGAGCCAAGGTAATCGTGAACCACAGCGCGATCCTTCCCGAGTCGTCGGAGAAGGCGGAGACGGAGGAGAGCGAGCAGAACGGACAGGACCCCGACACGAGGGACAGCACAGCATCTGACGACAAGAAAGGGTACGCCATTCACTCCACCAGCCAGAGCCAGCAGTCTCCAAATCATATTTGCCCAATTTTCTTTCATTGTGGGTGTCCTTATTTCCATTATGTTGGGTGTCCCATTCAGGGTAGGGTGTACCATTGAGGAAGCAATCTTCAACTCAGTACATAGAACAGATGCCCCGAGTGTTATGAACTAGTAATAAAAGTACAGCTTAGTGGTGCTTGTACAGAAGATATGTTCTCACAGGCTCTAAGGCCAGTGTAGTGCCATACAATATTTAATAGCTACATACATGTACATGTGTTGTAAATACCCTGCCCTGTTGATTGCTGGGAAATAGTTCTCTTTCAAATTATTTTTCTCTCTTTGAAGTTCTTTGATATGTGGACCCGTTTGTTGAATTTCATTGAGAGACTTCCAATATGTGATCCTGTTTCTAAGATGACAGTACCAGGCAAAGTTATTTTAAATATTTCACATATGTGTAGAAGACTTAAATAAAAACGAAATCCTATTGAACTTAGCAATAGAAAGGCATCTGTCGAATCCGGTCGAATTGTATCCCTTTGGTAAAATCGTCTCATATTGATAATAGCAGGAGTTATCAATAAAACTCATTGTATAGCTTCGTTTTGCTCATGTTGATTTGTATATTGACAGAACCGCTCACCAGGTGTCGCATCAGCGGGCAGACGAGCGTCTCAACCAGCGGAAGTGGCCGTGGGAGCGGGCAGGAGAACCAGGGGAAGCGCTTGACGACAAAGCATATGACAAATCACTTGACATCACCAATAAGAGGTCAGTCAGAGGCTAGGCAATACTCGATAGGTCTTCCACCTATGACTAGCGCATAACATACTTTTATTTACAAAATATTTCTCGGATATCAGCTGTTGTTCATTATCTCAGTTACAACGATTGTTGTATTTAAGAGAGACTCTACCTTGTAGCATAGGTTGTGATAATTTTTGACCTTACAATTCTAGCAGCAGACGCAGAGTCCGGCGGTCAGCCAACCAGACGCTGCAGCTGCAGAAATTCCGGTTCGAGGAGGCGGAAGGATACATCTCGTGTGTGAGCGACCAGTCGCTGGTTCTCGGCGTGGAGGAGGTTGAGGGTAACGTTTCCGAGCTGGTCGTCATGCGGCGACGCATTGACGACATCAACCAGCGGTGGATAATGGACAAAGGGTGCGTTTTCAATGTCGTCTGCTCCAGCCAAGTGACGTCGCTATGTGTATTATATGAATGTATATACATGAAAAAGAATGCGAAATATTCAACATTACTCAGGAGAAAAATTCTTCTTATTTTTCAAACGCACAGATCATTTCGATGTGTGTTTCCTTCTAACTGGGAAGATATTTGTCATACTAACAAAGGCGAAAAATGTCCAGATCTGAACCTTATATTTTGCAGTCCAATGTTATGAGAGAGGAAAACGTAATATTCCTTTGATAAATGTCCTCGACCAATTCCCCTCAAATTTTCTTCCTCTGTTTTCATTTCCTGGCTTCTTTTGATGTAGCACATTTTTTCCCTCAGACTGATTATCGCCAAGGCTAACACGACGCGAGTCCTGTCCGTCATCATGCCAAACGGCGTGCCCGTCGACGAGGACGGACTTCCTCTCACCTACGTCGGCAGTGAGGTCGCCCTGCAAAACCGGAAAACAACCCAGTTCGGTAGAGCCAATCAGAAGTGGTCTTACAACGCCGACACGGGCCTCATAGAGGCGTTCGTCACAGACAACTGGGATAAAGGTAATACAATTGAATCATAAATTGGACTGTCAAAGGCAAACCGGACAAATCTATTACAATTTTAAGACATTTACCATTTGATTTAATTTGCTCCTGATTTTAATCTATTTGTATATATTCTTGCAGAGGTGACTGCGGCCAACAAAGCGAATGTCTGTACATACGCTGTTATATGGGATGAGAAATTGGACCAACCAGTAAGTCGAACTTCTGATGGAGAATCAGCAATGTAAAAGATCACTCAGTAGTATTTCATAATTCAACGGAAACATAACAGAACAACATCGTTGACTCTAGTGCTTTAATTCACTATAGCCTGTTTGTGTCTTTTTGTGTTGGATGGTGGGTGTTCTCGTAGATCTTGGTAATATTTTTTTTTCGTGAATTTGATAAATTGATGGGGTCTCTTTTTTCTTAATCCATCAAGTAATGTTAGAAAAAGATATAGCCTCGTTACTTTTCTTCCAATTTCAAGGTTTGATAGAAATTGCTATTTAAGACTGCAGATATGTCCATAAAAGGGGTAAGATAAATTCAGGACCATACTCGAATTGTAAAATAAACAATACTCCACTCAATTCAATGCACTATTTGCACATTGGGCTTTGCATCAATGACGATTACAGCGGATCCAAATGAGTTGAGTAGATTTTATCTATACAATTCTCAAAATAGTTCTATTTAAGTATTGATGTAGTGTCGCTCTGGTCACAGTTCATGTTTTGTGTTTCAGGGCTACAGAGTGGAACTGCCGACAAAGTCAGGCAGCAAGCTTCTCAAGGTGTGCTCGTCGTGCGCACGCGCAATGCGCGGCCGGCACAAACTGGAGCGGATCGCGGGGAACGTGGACTTCGCCTGCGTCATGGGTCAAGGTCCGTATCGTGAATTGTGATCTGGCGAATTGTCGTCTGCTCATAGATCAACTCCCTATTCTCACATCTCAAGTCCCGAGATCACTCCTTGTCGATGCCTAATTCACACCCAGAGATGCCATTTTTCCTGGTTTTCCCTTTTTTTTTATATGGAACACTGAAAAGATTATGGTGTACTAAATTTTTGATCATACACAAAATGAAGAGTGGAAATTAGCAATATTCGGACAAATTTATGTTTTTCTCTAGAGCTCAGAGTCATCTCTGTAAAGTCAAACCTATTTGTCCTACTATAACAAATACGGTTACAGGCACGATACGTTTTGTTCATTTGTACCGTTTTGACATTAATTGCTAACTAGAATAATTCTAAACAACACATTAACGTCCATGGGTTTGACTGAGCTACTTCAGGCATGAATAAAAAAAATCATATTTCCCCGTTAAGCAAAGTCATGATTATTTTGGAGTTCACCCCATTTTCCCCCGCATATAAAGGGATCTAATTCACATGGTATTTGTACGTTTTGATTTGTCTTCCTATTGACAACAGCCAAGGATCTGGGGATCAAACAGGTAGGCAGCTTCCAGTGCCTGAACGGCAAGGTGGATCTACGTTCCACGGAGGCAGCACACACCCTAAAGGCATGGGAGGCGCAGTTGGAGAAGCTCCGAGAGGAGCTTAGCGTACGAACCATCGCCAACAAGATATCCACAGCCCGCGTGCCCTTCACCGTCAAGGTGCTGGCCTACAAAAATGGCGCAGGCCGCATGAAGCCTGGGGAGCTCATCATTGGCTCGTCTGTGCCTGGGGTGAGTGGAGTCTTCCTATTACTTAGCGAAAAGTCCGCAAAGTAATCAATATTATATTTACATATGGGACTTAGACTACATCCTGCTGTCCATGAGTATGTCAGTCTGGGATAAAAACTCCGAAGCCTATTCAACGTCACTAAATCATATCTTGGTCATATTCCGCTATGATGTAATTTGTATTTCCGGTAATGCTTAATAATGTCTTAGATCGTACCAATTCCAGTTTCTCTTTATATTCACACTACGTTACAGACCAACCACTCACTGTTGTAGTTATTTTGACAAAACAAGGCTCCTACAGAAGTACACCTAACGGCTGCGGCAGACACTGGCAGAAGACCATCCCTACACTGCTGATGGCTTTTCACTATATGACCACACATTAAAATTGTTATTTTGACACACACAGATCCTACAGAAGTGCTCATACTGGCTGGGGGTGACACAGGCAGCATGCGGTCTCCACACAGCTCATATGACCACACATTAATATTGTTACTCTGACCCACACAGATTCTACAACAGTTCATGTACCATCATGCCATCTATGTCATGACCGCATATTGATATGGTTATTTTGATCTACACAGATTCTGCAGCAGTGTACTTACCGGCTGGGGCTGACACAGGCCGCACGACGTCTCTACACCGCTGACGGCTTCATGGTGCTACACCTCGAGGATCTCATACGCTGGGTCCAGGAAAACTACGTCTCACAGGCCAAAGCCCAGCTGCGGGCACAGCAAAGGAGCAAGAGGACGGGCAAAGAAAACAAAGGTAAGCATTATTCAATTATTATGGGTGCAAGGTGATGCCACATTCATAAGTTGGGGAGGAGGTGAAAGGAAAATGAGCTCAAGATTGTCAGACAGGATCATTAGAGTTTCATTATTTTAATCGTGTGGCACTCATAGATTAATCACGATTTGGATTCAGCTCAAGTCATGTAACTTGCCCATACGTTTTACGCCTTGCGTTTGCAGACAGTCTGATGGACAAAGTGGATCTTGAGGAGAGTGAGGAGGAGGAAGACGACGACGAGGAGGAGGAAGAGGAGCAGGCGAAGTCTGATCAGAAGGCCGCCGTGGACGACTCAGGTACAGCGCTCAAGATTAACTCATACTTCACGTATCTTGAAGCTTCATGTATTTTCCAATATATATCTAACCTACGTGTGTAGACCTTGGTTTATAGTAGATATTATATACAGTAAAACCTCGCTTAAGGGGACACCCTCCGTTCCGGGCCTGGGGTCCCCTTAAGCGGGGTGCCTCCTTAAGCGGGGTTTTCAGTCTGCCTATTTAATAGAGAATACCTACGTAAATAAAGGAAACGTAACTTCTGAGAAAAATCAGCAGCCCTATAAGAGGCTCACCGTGAGCCGCCCAGAGCCATGACGGCTCACTGAATACCGCACCTTCAAAGCCCCCACCCCTCCCTGTGTTGCCCACAGCTAACCTGTAAGCGGACCTCTAACCCCCTACCTTCAACGAGTGCAAAAGTCACTCACACTATTACCCACTCACTGTGGCCCGCCCAGAGCCGCTGGAGATGTGGTTATTACAGTGAAAAAACACTCTCTGGCCGCCCGGGCCCACACGGGAATGCTCAGTCTATTGTTCTGGTTATGACAGCTGTCTGTCCCGTACAAACGGGCACCATAATCTTGGATTTTCAGTGTTTTTGATATGATGTCCTTCCAAACTGTCTCCTTAAGCGGGGTTTTTAAGCATTTCTGTACCGAAAAACTGGCCCATAAGGCGGGGTATCCCTTTAAGCGGGGTTAAAATAAACTCTTAATAGTGGGAAAAATGTCCGTTCCGAGCAAATTGTCCCCTTAAGCGGGGTGTCCCGGAAGAGGGGTTTTACTGTATATTAAATTCAGATATCATCAAGATTCTGCAGGCTCAATCTCCGTGACAGTATTTATTTTGATATCACACGTGGGTAGGGGGACACAAGAATGCTACATTGTTCCCTAGATCATTCTCTGCTGTTATATTGATTATCCTTCACCTTTGTGGAATTGTCAAAACCATTAGTCTATCAGAATGAACAAGTCGCGTTCTATTCATCTCATTCTCCGGTATTAACTATTAACTTAGATTTCAGTAACAAGATGTCTCTTAAGATGCGTTGCTTTTCAGTCAAATGTCCTGCAATGAAAGTTGATCATTTAGTACTAATCTGTGAAGAGTGGCAAGTGAAGATGATATATGTATATATAGCAGTTTATATGTTAGGTAAGCATGATAGTGGTGAACACTTATGGGACTGATGTTGACATTGTGCTGTTGGTGTAAACAGAGGACTTCCCAGTGGGTTACGACGTCCTGGCGACCCGTAAGAAGTCAGACGAGATGAAAGGCGTGATGCTGCTTCCCAACCCGGCCGAGGAGATCGACAAAGACGGCTTCCTCTACCTGTGGAACTTCTACTGTGTGAAACCTGGCAAGCTTTTCCTACAGGTAAGCCACCAGCCACCCTGTCTCTCCTTATCTTCTACCCACTCCCAGTTTCCTCCCGCTCAGCCACCAACTACTCCGGGTTTTCTCATGATTTATATAAGCATCGCTTTCTGCGAGTCTTGTTATTTTTTGCGTCTTCCTACAAGTGAGGCTAAAATCCTTTTCAACATTTCATAAATGAACTACCAACCATCCCGCTCCCTCCATGTCCCTATAGATGACTCACATGTCTACCACCCATCCCACTCTGTCCATGTCCTTATACATGTGCATATGAGTCAAATGACTACCATCCTGCTTCTTAGACAAGTCACATGACTTCCTCCCATTCCACTCCCTCCATGTCTCTAGACGAGTCACAAGACTACCTCCCATCCTGCTCTTTCCATATCTGTAGTTCCAGTTTTTTCTGTAAACGAAAATCTTTCTCTGGTAGCACTTCAGTCTCCATAGACATGTCTGGTTCTGTCTGTCTCTATGTAGTTGAGCAACTCCGAGCGTATTCTGTCAAAATCGTGCCTTTTTTGATATGGTAGGTAAAAAGATGTCACTTTACGCCTATATGACCCGAGTATTCTAATGACGTTCTGCATGATTGTTACCGAAATTCTCTCCTAAACTTACCAACACTTTCTGGGTTACATTTAACTACATTTATGACATTCTCGCACCGTTCAGATTCTGAGACCAGACGTGAAGAACCTGAACTCGTTCCGTGTGGCTGAGCAGGCAGACTTTGACATTCAGGAGCCTGGAGAGTACAGCGTGGACATGACGACCATAGAGAACACGCCCTGGTAGGTGCCGCTTCATAACCTCACATTGTGCACCTTTTGTCATACTTTTTTTTAAAAATATTTGTTTCAACCATGAAATAGGTGACATGTAACTTAGAGATAAATTCTCTGACATTTGTTTGATTATTCGATTACATGTAAAAGCGGGCGGGTGTCGTACCTCTTCAAATGTATCGGCCAGATGCCCAATTCCAGCCGATAAAAACCTAATCAATCAGTTTTTCGCCAGATGGGAAAATTCTGTCTCTTGGAGGGTTATTGGAGTATCGGTTGGGATATCGCCTGAAAAAATCTGGTTGGTGGAAGCGCATCTCAACTGGCTCTCCTGCCAGACGCTCAGCAACCGTGAAGCGACACTCCAACGACCCCCAATATCCTCAAACAGATGTCTTGAAACGTCTGGCAGGAGAGCCGACACCTGCTGAAACGTCTGGTGTGTGCTTCCACCAACCCGACAGATGATTAAAATAGAGCAGATCTGCCAGCAACCGCCATACGGGCGCTGTACAACGTTTTTGTCTTGGTGGAAAACAGGCTTAAGACTCTTACTTTAGCGAGTATTCCATTAAGTGGAGAGAGGCAACGAAAAGACGGCCTTAATTAATCGGATCTGTCCTGCCGTTCGTTTCAAATTATAAATAGTTGATTACTTAGGAGTTAATCTCATTTTTTGTTTCATCTGTTAATTCTACAAAATGTAAATGATAAATTGCACAATACAAATGTTTCTCTCATCTGACAAACTCTAAATAACAAATTGCTTAGGTATAAATCAATCTGCCCTCTCAGATGTTCATTACAAAGTTATCTTCTCAATCAGAATCGGACCATCAGAAAAGGAACTGTACTCAGCTGGCGTAGGTACATTCCAAAAAACAAAATAAAAATGATATCTAACAAAACCATTAATTAACAGTATTGTAAATCGTCAGTCCCCTAATACTAATGCACGCTTTGTGTCGTACACAGGTTCGGGAAGGGGATGGCGGTGAAGAAGGGGGATCTGCTCGGCTTCTACTGCCCGGGCCCGCTGATGCTGCCCTACGACGTGGACCTGACCATCAACCAGGCGCCCTACTTCTACCAGTCGGCGCAGACTCCGGCCGTGAACGACCTGATCACCATGAAGACGTGGACCCAGCCGGGCACCCGCAACTACTCCCTCAACGCCTTCATCCGGCCCGGTAAGCTCCCTCTGTGTGGCCCTCTGTATAGAACGGGCCCCATGCACAGGCCAGCTGGTGTTACATTTATAAAGCGATTCGTCAGAAGCGCTGTGTTCATCTCGTATATATATCAAGTCTCAGTAATAATGTTATTCTGACGATTTTCTTACAAGAAAATTGATATCGATATCTACTAAGGCCCGAGATTAATGCAAACTCTCTTGTTTTTAGCATGTCAAATAAACTTAATTGAAGTGAAACATTTTCGCAACGAACACTCAAAATTCACTGGCTACACATTGAGTATAGCATAGACGAAAGTTGATACTTCACTCTTTTTTTGCAAGAATAATCAGTGACAAGTTAATTTGGTCTTCTTTGGACCCACGCTATGTTCCAAACTTTTCTCATCGTTGCTTTTGGGTATTTTCAAAGAGCAGAGATGGTCGTTTTCCTCTTTTCCAATGTAATCTTTGTTTTAATTTTCAGTTATTTTTTTCTTGTATAAAATAAAAGACAGTCTAGATTGAGCCTCATTCACACCAATAAGCAGTAGTTCAAACCTCCCCACACACCCCAGCCTTATTCAATAGCCATTAACGATGTGTTTCCATGTTTTCTCAGTCTCTCTGAGGCAGAAAAATGTTTCCTGTCTTTTTCTAATAACCCTCACAGGAGCCAATTTAACGTTAGTTGCCATGTCTGCCCGAAATTTAAAAAAAAAATTAAAAAAACAACACTCACACACAAACAAGTACATGCACTAAAACATTAAAAGAAAAGAAACAATCATCAATCACCACACTCTGCCGTGAAGTGACCGAGCAATTAGGTGTGCTGAGAAAAAACAGAAGGGGACATTTAAAAAAACAACAAAAAAACATGTAAAAGAGTAATTGGTTTTGATTGCGTGCCCGCAGCTCACAAAGTGAACAGCCCACCTGTAAAAGCTGAGGTGCAGGTTCAGGAGAAACCCCAGAAGAAGGACAAAAAGAAGAAGAGGAAAGCGAAGGGACCACATGTGGATGAGCCTCCGGTGGACCTGGTCCTCAAGTACCCCATCGAGGTGTGGGTCTCCTCGGGGGAGGCCTTTAAGAAACCTGAGAGTAAGTCACACTTCTGTATACCACATCGATAAGTAGATGTAATAAGACCGTAGACTGCCGATATTTCTTCAGTCTTCTCAGTGAGGTAATGGGGAGCATTCCCGTATAGCTCTATGTTCAATCTGCAGCTATCCGATATTACTTGGTAGTTTTGATCCTGGCTTATTCAGTCTAACAAAAATATGAGGTGAAATTTGTATATTTTTCAGTATTACTTTTTTGTGTGTTAATTTTCGTTTTCAGTTTTATGTGCAAATTAGGGATTGCTCATATTGTAATGCATTGTCGTGTGTTTGGTAGTGGGCTCACATAGAATCTCAATATAAGACATATGTTTTGCATTTGATAGCAGTAAAATCTCAAAGTATTGTCATGTGTTTGGCTGTTGACATAGGTAGAATAGTTTAACGCATTGTCATGTGTTTTTCCTGGTGACAGGTATAGTTCGAATATAACCCATTGGCATTTATTTTGTTCACAGAGATGAAATCAGATTTTAACTTAGTGTCGTATGTTTTGCTGTTGGCAGGGGTAGAGCGGCAGCTGGTGGTGTCGATGCAGCAGAGAGAGGAGCGCTCCAATGTGGCCTATGAGCTGGAGAAGGAGAAACATGTCCTGAGACAGATGCAAGGTCAGTGTTTATACAACTATACGTGTTACAATCGATAGGCTAAAGGGACTATTTCCTTTTTATTTACAGGGATGCCAGTTTGTAGGATTTTGATATTAGTCTAAAGTTCACTTGACAATTTCAAGAAATTATTTGTGTTTTGTGAACATTATACACTCAAGGTTGCCTAAGATCTAAATCTTAGATTAATTTATTTCTGTTTGAAACGCTCCTACAGATAAGGGGAGGGAGAATGATTGGCTTAAAATATGTCTATGTGGCAATAAAGCTATTGAAGCCTTTATACCAAGTATAATAAAATTCAACGGTGGATATTGTAGTATGATTCTTTAGGCTGCTTGGTATCTTTACTGAATACTCATACATGCTCACTGTGCTGGTCTTGTTCAGAGGTCTTGTAACAGAGTGCATGTTGTAACAGACTGTGTACACATATATGCTCACTGTGCTGGTCTTGTTCAGAGATCTTGTAACAGAGTGCATGTTGTAACAGACTGTGTACACATACATGCTCACTGTGCTGGTCTTGTTCAGAGGTCTTGTAACAGAGTGCATGTTGTAACAGACTGTGCACACATATATGCTCACTGTGCTGGTGTCGTTCAGGTCGGCGCATTGACGAGATGTCCCCAGGTCAGTACAAGGCCACCATGAATCCCACATACCCGGTCCTCATCGAGGGGCACTGGCAGGAGCCTACAATGGGCGAGCAGCAGAAACACGACACGGTGCACCAACTGCAGGTAGGTGTGAATAGTCTGACAGCTGCCCAGGAGGTGTGAAAAACCCACCATGGCCACTGGACAGTTTTATAGGAAGGTGCAATAAGTTTTATGAAGCTTTTCTGAGCCTTAATCATTTACTCAAGCCACATAATAATTTCAGTCCCATGACACTACCAATTTCCTTACTCTTCATGCGGATATGAATTTAATGTGATGGATAAATTTTTGAAAAAGAGAAACTAAGAGCAAGAGAATTTGCGTCTTATGTAATTCGTTCCATCAACAAATCACAGTTGAATCAATCACAGACATTCATATTATGCGGGCTTTCATTTTCTCCCATAAGTATCACATTGCCTAACCTTTTTCGGATAGTGTCTGTTTTTGCACATAGGATTTAAAATGTCGAAATGTAGACTGTTTACATTTACCTTATAGACACATCTCTCTGACATGAGGACATCACAGAAGGGCAAACCGAAGGTCTGCAACGTGGACACAACAAGCCGCCTCTACACACAACCAGCGATGGTGAGTATCTATAATTACATGTATTGTAACCATATAGTGTGAGGATGTAATGTGCTTCGTTTAACCACACATTGCTCCTGTACACAAGGACGAATAGATTTTAATACGTCAGACCTGAAAATTATCTTTGCTTATTTAAAAAGTGGATGTTTTTAGATGGTGACGGCCTGAGTGAAACGGTGCACCCAAAGTGTTTCCCTGACATTAGAAGAAGTAGATAATTCCAATTTGACCCAAGAATGAGAGTATCATACAGATATTTATATCTTAAGGTTATTGTACATCCATATTCCCCCCTGAGATCCGTCAGTGAGTCTGCCCCACCCGCGGACTGAGCAAACCCTCTCTGACTGGCCCAGGGTGAGATAGCCTATAACCTATAGACCTAACTACTATCCTGAAGTGCGTCATTCAAAGATAAATAATGCCATGAAAATTCCAGGACTGTTGGGGTCAGAGATGTTAGATAGGAACCCTGTGTGAGACGTGTATAAGTACTGGTGTTAACGGAGGTGCCTTTATCTCATCAGAAACGTGTGCTGGTCTTCCCTAACGGAGAGAGTGTGGCGCGGGCGGTGTACATCTGGGGCGAGACGATCGCGCAGCTGTTGGACAACAGTACGACGCGCCTGAACCTGCGTAAAGCGGGCCGCTATCTGTTTAACATGGACGGCGAGACGGTAAGACACACCGCTGCCTGCTTCTACCTCTATAGCCCTTTGTTTTGTATTGTCATTTTGGATACTTTTCATGTTTAATATTAATTTTCTTCTTCTATTTCATATTGATTTTTTTTCTTTTTACGTCCGTTGTAATAGTAAGTCTCAAGCCACGTACTCTCTAATCTGTCAAGTTTGATATCAATGGTGGCCCCATTCTTAAAGGTGTGTTTCATCGGGTTTATTGAACGGAACCGCAAGGCTGATAGAAATAGTGCGGCGGAACAGGTCACATGCTCACTGACAGGGGCCATATGGCCAAAGGTTGCTAAAACCTATTTAAATAGCTTTTGCTGGAGTCGAAATCCAGCCTGTCCTGTGGAACACACCCTTTAGAGTGTTTTTATTTTATTGTGGTTCCCCACCAATATAATGTTAATGTGAGTTCCATTCATGGCCTGATCTTAACGTGTTGTAACATGTAATTTAGGGTCCTCCACAAAACCAACGTTAATGTTGGTCCCCCCCCCCCCCCCCCCCCCCCGAAAAAAAAATATGTTGGCCCCAAACTTTTTCCTCAAGCATCGTACAAACCGATCGTATTTGAAAGCCTCGAACACCAATCAATGTTGGTCCCATTTGTGGACTGATCTTTTGCTTTAACATGTAAATAGTGGTTCTGCACCAGTGTCACGTGAATGATGGTGGCTTTCTAACCTGTTTCTACATACACCTCACAGGTGGCTGATATGGCGGACGTTGACAGGGACCAGCTTCTCTGTGTCTCCTACTCTAAAGGCTTCCAGCGGCCCAAGGACAGCCAGCTGGGTGTGGAGGTGAAGGCCAACTGGAGCCGGGCACGAAAGCAGTACGGCAATGCAGCCACCGACATAACCGTGCAGCAAGAGAAGAACCCAGGCATCGATGTGAGTACCATGTCACTAGGTTTCTTAGGTTTGGGAGAAGAGATTGTATTTTCTTAGGATGTGCAATAGGGCAGAGCTGTTAATTTGTCTATTCCAAATTAGATACTTTTTGTTTTTGCCAGAATTAGTCAAATTGCAATGAGATATGAAGGTGTTGGTTTTATTCCACCCTACACTGGACAGGTGTCTCGCACCATAGTATATTCATCATATACTGTAACTCAAAATGATGCCTTCAAAGTATCCTCCAATAAACCCTTTGGGATAAGAAATGCGAGAGAGGATTACCATTTTGAATAAAAGAAAGAAAGACATAGTTCTATGCTGGCTGCCAAGCCACTTAGGAATTGACGGAAATGAAGAGGCAGACAGAGCAGCAAAGAAAGCTCTGAATTTGCCTCCCGGTACAGTGAAAATTCCACACACAGATATGACAGCTCCAATAAGGGAATTGACAATGAACAAGTGGAAATCTGACTGGAACAAGGAAATAAGAAACAAACTGAATACCATTCATTCAACTGCAAATGGGAAGAGAAACTGTGGGGGATTAAGTCATAGTGAACAGGTGAAGTTGATCTGTCTTAAAATAGGTCACTCCAGACTTACATAAGAATACCTCCTGAATGGGGAAAATCCCCCTGTATGCCAAGCATGCAATGTACCCATAACTATTCAGCATATCTTGCTGAACTGTCAAAGGGTACAAGAAAATTGAAGAAAGTACTTGACAAACAGTAACAAAATGAAAATGTTGTTTAAAACTATTCCAAAGAAAGATATAAGGTTTTTGAAAGAGACAAATCTCTTTGATAATTCATAAAATATGTGAAAGCATTGTAATGAGTTGACTGAAAGATGTCTACGAAAGTGAAAAGCTTAAATCATTAATGGTCCCTATATATCCTCAGGGGCCCCTGGGACGTTAAACCACAAATAAACAAACAATTCTATTCCACTGCATGATGTGATGATGTAGGGATCTGCTGGATAGTTTATTTTGATACATTCATTGAGGTTTTTTTTATCCTAGATCGATTCTACTTAACCGTTAATAAAGCTTATCATAAAAAGGCTTTTAAGTCTTACTGATGTTAAGTTTATTTCCAACTTAGAATAGTGTCCTAGATGATAAATAATGGGTATTGGATATAATTGTAGGACGCTTGAATATTCCTTATTACCTGAGAAAGAGAACTGTAAGTTCATATGGCGAAATTTCCTCTGAAAATAAGTCGGCACATACCCACAAATACTCCCTCTTCAATTTTGATATGTCTACCTAGTGATCAGTTAAATATCTAATAAATTGTCTTTGAGACATAACCGGCTTGAAGTTGTGGCGTTTTCTTACTTGTATGTAATTTTGATTAATTTTATTATGTATATTGATCAAATGGTATTACAAAAAGACTTTGGATGGAGTAAGTATTTTCAGATAGAAGAATTTCTCGATTTTGCCTTGATTTTATTCTGTCTTTGAAAGTTTTTGAATTCACTTCGATTGTCACATTCAGAGACGTTTCGAACCACAAAGCATGAATGCCGTTTTAAAAATGCAAACATAAACTTTTTCAAATTGATATAATCCAATTCTATCTTTTTGCTTATTTTCAAATTGTATCAGCTATTATGCATTTTGATGAAGGTTAAATAGTTTGTGCCACAGGGCTTCACTGGCATATCAATACAGGCACAGCATGCTCTCTTTGCGGACTTTTTTTAAATAGAAAATCTATAATCATATATATCTATAGATTTGTGACATCAACATTCTCACAAGGTAACTCCATATGAGAATGTTGTAGTGTTGTATTCTCTAAATAGTTGCTTCCTATCTGTTTTCCTATATATAAGCCACAGCAGTTATGTTTCATAATAAAAAAGAATGTACAGAACCGATTTTTTCATCAATTGGTAAAAATGGAATGAGTCACAATATTGTTATTCTTAACTTACCAATTATAAATTAGGTATAGTAGTGATTATGTAAGTAACAACACTGAGAGGTAAATACAATGCACAAGTATTAAGGTTTCTTAAATGAACGTTTGGTAGCATACAACAATCTGCTGTTTAGCCCACCTGCCCAGCTCGTTACATTTTTGTAGTAAACGTGGGGAGAGAGAGGTACTAGGCGGATGGTCGGCTTACTGTGAAAGCTGGTACACCAAGTGTGTCCCGTCGGTGCCGCGAGCGCACTTAACTGTAGCGAAGGAGGTTTTTTATTATTATTTATCAAACAAAATTCACCAATATGGTATGGATGATCTTACATTTTGCTCCTTACAATCAAGGATCTTACAAGATGAAGAGGTTGAAGAGGTCTACCTCCGGGAGTTGCTAGGAAAAAAAGGATAAATTACTTATATAGAACAACCTATCTATAGTCGTACATCAGACAAGACGGGATGAGGCCTGACATTATAACGAAAAAAAAGTTTATTCACGGAATGAGTATGAGGTTGAGTTTCCGTAGATAATGTTAAGCTCACGGGGTCCTGTCTCACATATGGCCACGTTTCGATGTTCTACATCTATTATATTCCCAAAACTAACAATATACTACGATGTATTGGATGGTCCGTAATATCAAGAGACGTCACAAGTTTGAGTCTGAGTTTATTTATGTCACACATTTTGTTGGATCTGTAATTTCACGAGTCGAAAACGAGTGACATTATGTAGCCAACAAAATGAGTGACATAAGTGAACTCAACCTCAAACGAGTTGCATCTAGATTTTATCCTACCCCGCTTCCACATTTTTTCAGTATTAGAAAGTAGTGACATAAATAACACTATGTCACACCCGTCACATAAACACATCCCATGTTAAGCCTATGGCGTTTTTTATTAGGGGTAGGATAAAACAGGGTACAGCACCCTGTTCTGTGCATATGCGGTATAGGGAGCGTAACTATCAAAAGTATGTACACGAGTGTATAAAAAACAATAATGTATTTGCATTCATGAACATTTGCAGTTGGTTCTGTAAATTAATGTTGTGTTCTTTTTTGTTTTCTTTATTCAGTTTTATTGAAAACCTCCCATATGCGAGTTATTCTGATACAATACAATTGGCATCGTGAATACAGTAGTGCTTGGTTTGTTCTTCAGGTTGACCCCTTCGGACCGTCGAAACTTGTCGAGGGAAGCACTTCAGAAAAGAAAGAAGAACAAAGTTGAGTCCTCGTCGTAGACAAGCATCATCCTCACTCTGCCCACTCAAGTGCCTTTCAGCTAAACCCCATCTCCAAGATTCTTTTACATGAATTCCCCAGTATCAACATCCAGATATACTGTGCGATGTAAAGCTATTTTTTTCCATGTATTTAAAACCACAGAAGAAAGACAGATGTGGGGTATATTGACTTTACTTTCCCCGCCGCGCCCCCGAAACAGTTTTTATTCTTGCTGAAACTTCGTTCAAGTCTCCACTAGAGTCTTTCTATGTTATTTCCTTCTGTTGTGATACGTAAAGTATTGTTGATATTGATTTATGGTTGTCTTTCAATGCGTATATACCATTTTAACATAGGAATAAATGTATTTTAGAACTAGAAATACGCTGTATAGATTGTAATCAAGATTATTTAATCACGCTTAGGGGAAAGAAAATACTCAACACTAGTCGACAGAGCGTCGCGTTAAAAAACCACAATATTCGCTATTTATGAGATATCAAATTATATAAGTAGATTGATAACCTCACGCCTGTATTGGATTGATTATTACTACGCTAAGTCTTATACCTAGATGAATCTCATTGAGCTGGTTGTTCTTAAGTATATAATTGACGCATGGACCTTTTGACCAGTAATGAAGTAGAGAATTACGGATGTTTTGTGGCAGGGAAAGCCAGGAAAGCTATTTATGGTGTTCAGAATTAAGTCTATACAGTGCATTAGGTTTTGCAGGCAGTGTCGATTTTCTCGCCTTTATTTACGTAATCCAATACAATCTATTGAGGAAAGGGGAAACGACCTTAATATTTTTGCAGTAGATGTGTGCTGAGAAGATTGCTTCTATCATCATGCCTCTGGTGGATCGGTTTTATTTCTGAATATTTATATATTTACAAAACGATTTAGAGGAAGAAAACACAACACTTGCTATAATTTTACCATTGTGATTGAACCTATCCGTCCTCGAGAAATCAGAAACTTGTAATATGGTGATTCCACTAATTCATGTTATGTTGAAAATAAGCGTTAATATTTAATATGTGATGTCATTGAGACAATACATGTGTTGCTCGTTTTAGTGTAGATCTGTAGGTACGTACAGTGGAAAATCCGTTTGTTTGAGACAGATTACATAAGTTGACCCATCTTTTACATTTTTATACCGTAAATAAATGCATAAGGTTATATTGAATAGTGTATATGACACCCCACTGGGTCATCGTAACTGACAATACCTTATACTTATTGGCTTCGAGCTTGCTCCGATGGCACCACCCCAAACCGAGCTTCTTTTTTTTCTCATACTTTATTTGGTGGTGGTTTTTTTTCTTCTAAAGTACAGTAACAACGCAAGCAGCGCATTCGCTGTTCTGAATCAGAGTTTCGGGGGAATAAAACTGTGTTCGTCACCGAGCACAATTCATTTTATGATCTCTATTATGAGTGTCAAATCTAGTCTGCGTATTGTTTTTACATCGCGTCAGTGATCAATATACACGTGATTATATCAGCATTCCAATGTGATAAGTCTTGTACATGTTTTCACGGCCTGATCAACGAGAGACTGACTACTTGTTCTGACAAATAAGTTTCCTTCTTGGTCTATGCTTTTACTGCATAGTGATACTATATAATAAAAATCCGTCCACACTTTTAAGTGTATATATAATATAAATATATATGTATTTTCACATTCCATTTATTACTGTGGATAAACCCCGTTTGGTAGAGCCAGAACTGTGTGGGGCCAGTGTTACTATGTACCTTTATCTGGAGTTACCGTTAACACTTAGACCTTAAATTATATTAATCAATATTTTATCATTTGTGCATCTTTTTGTAGCAAATATAAACGAGGTCTTAAATAAAAGTTTGTAACAAACACAATGACTGATTAATTCTGATTCCCATACAGTTTATTTGGCGAGATCAAGAGAAGGCATCATATAACACCATCATCTTGTTTTAGTGTCATACTTGTAATTCCCTCTTGTATATGTAATAACAAGTAGTCTTTATGTCGTAGAAAATGGAAGTCGTTTCTTTTACTACATACCCATGCCGTATATACTGTAAATACACATCGTTTCGCAATGTAACGTAAAAATACCGTACGGAACCTTTTTTTTAATCAATTTTGGAATATAATAAATATATAACGACCTAACATACTTGTACAGCATGGTCAGGACATTCTATATAATTACTTCATGGTGGCTAGAGAAAGGATATCATGGACGAGTTGCTGCCGACAATGTCTTCTATAGTCATTCAAACCACGACCTTACCCCCTCCCTTGGATTACCAGGGGATTACCAAGGGTTTACCAAAGGGATATACATATACTCCCAGCCACATCGCCCCCTCCTCCACACTTCCAGGTGGTTAATCCAGGCTCTTCCTGTACATTATCTCTGCACTTCCTTAATCCTGGCAACAGATGTGTATTACTACGCTATATTTATTACATACAAAACATGTTACACTATTTGTATCCGTGTTTCAAATTCACCTTATAAAAATCAATACTTACTCTGATACTTCCCATTCATAACTCCTATGAGAGCTGTATTGGAATTTGATGAAATCCAAAATGTAAGTCTCTCATTCTCAGACCAACATTTTTTTCTAAGCTTTATGCACTACCCTTCTGCTGTAATTACTAATTGCAAGATACTGCGATGCTGTAACCTCATCAGATATGTAACAAGGTAGAGATAATGGGAGGGATACCTGGGGTAATATGTGGCGCGTCTACGGATGTTGTTCGATAAAGAACATGTGTTGACCAAGATCATAGCCCCAGACGCCATAACTAGGACAAGAAGACGAAAAAACTAGTCACTTCTGGATTCCTATGATGGGAGAGTGGCAGAGGCAGTGAAATTAAAAAAGTACCAGGAGACAGTGAGGGGAAGTCATAGTCCGCTACAAGAGATTGCTGTCGAGAGATAACTATTTTCTGATAGCAGCAAGAAATGTAAAGAGCCTCAGGAACTTCGCCAGCGACTACCTGCCTGAAGACTGAACCAGTTTTTGACACAGCAAGGGAATTTTAATTCAGGACTTGCACACTAGCGCCATCTTGTAATGGCCGCCAAATAGGTCAATCGAAAACGAGACCAGCACTCTCCACTCAGTCCTGAGTAATGATAAAAGAACTAGTGCTTTTCTAACTTGAAAGATGGAAATCGCTCTCATGTCATAACTAATGGGGAGATCTTTATAAACAATACATTGTTAGAAAGCCGAGACTCGGGCCTACCAGTTAGTACATACATGATATAGCTGTGTTAGGTTAAGATTTCCTGTCATAGAATGAACATCAGAATTGTAAAAGAACATTGAAACCTGTTACTTTCCTCTTTTCACAGCGATTTAATGAAAATTCTAATGCGATGACATATAGAAATAAACATCCTATCTTCTTAGGCATTTCAAGACGATTAATATGATACCTATATTGCCAAGCTGTGATATATATTTCTTGATGTAACGTAGCATCTTGACATGATTTTCTGATATTATTGTAGTTGTGGCATATTGCATAAGATATGTGGAAAGCAAAAGATAATTATTGTTAACGTATTTGACAGGGATAATAGTTTTAAATGTTTTCATTGAAATCAATGTTTTCATTTTCAAAATGAAAAATTCCTTTTCACTGTTCAATATTCACATAGCAACTTCTAAATTGGACACTTGTGATCTGTCTTAATAATCCATTACCTCAGGAAATATCTATCGCAACCTGGTAATATTGGTATTATTTTGAAAACGCCCAAGAAGATAGGATGTTTATCGCGATAGATTTGTCATTAAATCACAGTGAAAACAGGCATGTGGAAGATTGGCGGAACCCGTTTCTGCATTGCTGCGATGAGGTGTTGGCAGGGTCAGATCTCAGTCATTCTGGGGCCCTGCTTCGAAGACAAGTGAGATTATGGTCTCTGTATTTATAAAGCAGCAATATTGAATATTCATTGCTTATCAAACTGAACCCAAAAAAAATCTTTAATTGAAAACAACGTCTAGCTCCATGGTCATTTTATTCAAAATACACACACAAAAAATGAGAAAATGGAAAAGAGGCCTCGATAGTACAGAATGGCACATGGTGGATTGTGGCACTTACATCTCTATGATTGTGGGTCAAGGCTGCCGCGGATCAAACTCCACATGAGCTAATGTCTGAAGCAGACGTTTGCTCTGGTGGCCAGTGTAGTCGCTAGGTTGTTCTTAGTACCCATCGCCCTCTCGTTAAAGTTCTCGAAGTGCCGGTGTAATGGTAGTAGAGTTCCTCAGATTGTTAGGCTCCTCTTAAAGCAATATAAACTCATCTTGGCATCTCGGTGTATCACCATACAAGTCTATAAGAGCCTACATGGCCCCCTGTGGATCCTGCGCTATTCTGCTTTTTTTTCGGGATAGCCCCAGGGCCTTTCGTATAGAGCGCTCATTAGTGCAGTAATGTTGTGAAGTCCATAACTATCAAAAATGTCCATAACTATCAAAAATGTCCATAACTATCAAAAATGACTTGGTTTGAGACTTATGGACATTGGTCATGTCCATAACTATCAAAATGTCCATAAGTATCAAAAAATGTCCATAAGGCCACTCAAAAAAAAAAAATTGTTTCTCATCACCAAGCCATGAAAAATATGACGAGGGCGCTTTTTTTTTTCTTTTTTTTTTTTGCTGGGTCAGAGATGACTTTTGAAGTGTAATAATATGGACTTCAGACACTTATTTAGGTCATATCTTGCAGTCTCACTGTAAGTTCCTAATATCTCACTCATTTTACTGTGTGTAATGGGAGATTATGTCACAGATGTTAGCCCAATAGTCAATGTGATGGGTGAGATAAATTCCTACATATTTCTTTTCAATTATTTTGACAATATTTAGAAAGTCTATGAATTTTGTCGCATTCCTCCTCCCCTGCATGGGAGTACCTTAAGGCATTCATCGTCCCTGCCTGGGAGTGTTGGAGTGTGTCGGAGCGTGTCAGGCTATCTTAGCATGCTGCACTAGAGGAGGCAGGCTTCCGACAAGGGCTTAAGGCGGGCGTCCACCAACCACGACAAGGCTACGACAATGGCATTCCGACAAGGTCCACGACAGGCCTACGATTGGTGGACTTGGCGCAGCCTTGTTGTGGTTGGTGGACCCCAGTTCCCGACAAGAGTCTATGACAAGGCCATGACAGGCTGCGACTGGGAAGCTTGTCAGGGGCCTTCCGACAAGGCTACGACAAAATCAAACATGTTCGATTTTTCCTACAACTGGACCTTTGTCATGGAGTGTCATGGCGTGTCAGGAGCGTGTGGGGTGTCCCAGGAGCGGGGTTTTACTCTAAAGGGGGGCGTCCACCAACCACAACAAGGCTACAAGTGCCGACATGAAAGTTGCAATCGCAGCCTTGTCGCAGCCTTGTTGTGAGAAGAGCAGTGTCGGGACCACATGGCGGGCGTGTCATAGACGTTGCTGGTTGCCGTAAAAAAGGCGCCCACGGTTCCGACACACTACGACAGTGATATCGAGGAATTCACAACACTCCACGACAAAGGTCTAGTCGTAGCAAAAATCGAACATATTCGATATTGTCGTAGCCTTGTCGGAAGGCCCCCAACAAGCTTCATGTCGCAGCCTGTCATGGCCTTGTTGTAGCCTCTTATCGGGAACTGGGGTCCACCAACACAGCAGTGTCATGGCATGTCGGGAGCGTGTGGGGTGTCCCAGGAGTGGGGTTTTACTCTAAAGGGGGGCGTCCACCAACCACGACAAGGCTACGACAAGTGCCGACATGAAAGTTCCAATCGTAGCCTTGTCGCAGCCTTGTCGTGAGAAAAGCAGGGTCGGGACAGCGATGTCGTGGCGTGTCGTAGACGTTGCTGGTTGCCATAAAAAAGGCACCCATGGTTCCGACACACTACGACAGTGATATCGAGGAATCCACAACACTCCACGACAAAGGTCTAGTCGTAGTAAAAATCGAACATGTTCGATATTGTCGTAGCCTTGTCGGAAGGCCCCCGACAAGCTTCATGTCGCAGCCTGTCGTGGCCTTGTTGTAGCATTTTGTCGGGAACTGGGGTCCACCAACCACAACAAGGCTACGACAAGGCTTCCAATCGTAGAGCTGTCATGGACCTTGTCGGAAAGCCATTGTCGTAGCCTTGTCGTCGTTGGTGGATGCCCCCCTTAATTGGTTACATGACACCACTTGATGCATAACTTTTGCCAACCATATAACCATATTGAATGCATTCCTTACATCAGGAGCTTTAATTTGATACCAAATACTCATATTTTTCATGATTTCTATCAAATTTTCATCTCATCTATGAAAAAAAAAAAAAAAAAAAAATCTTCTAAAAACGTTTCTGCTGACGCGCGCGGTGATGAGAAACAAGTTTTTTTTTTAAGTGGCCTAAGTATCAAAACCTGCTTAAACAAATGCGTTACCCATTTGCGCTCATTGAGTTACTCAAACCACATTACGCTACCTAAGAAAACGTTACTGATCTGGTATCATTACAGTTACTGCGTTACTGTCACGATTCTAACCCCGTTATCATGTTACCGTTACTGCATTACTGTTCTAACCGGGTTACCATTCTAACCCCATAACAGCATACCGTTACCATTCTACCCCAGTTACCGAGTTGGCGTTACGCGTTACCGTTCTAACCGCGTTACCATACTAACCGCGTTACGCGTTACCGTTCTAACCGCATTACATTCTAACCGCGTTACGCGTTACCGTTCTAACCGCCTTACATTCTAACCGCGTTATGCGTTACCGTTCTAATCGCGTTACATACTAACCCCGTTACGCGTTACGTGCTAATCATAGAAACGTGGTCAACTGCAATGGTACCAGAGACGGACGATTACTACGTTAATAATGGTCGTAGAAACACGAAATAAAAAACAGAGGATAGATTTCAACCCCCCACACACATCTGAGATTTTTTAAGTTTAAATATTTCAAGATTTCAATTTTATAACTATACATAATATATACGGTGTAGACTTGCATAGGCCTACATATTACACTTGTACAATATTACCTATTCAATACCTACCAGCTCATAACCCTTCTCATAACTTATCGATGTCAATATAAGAAACAATAATAACTAAAAATCACACTTAGAACTATGATTAAAAATGATTCAATTATATTTGTTGGAATTTCCTCCACCATACTGCCCATCTACCATACTTTCCCTCAACCATACTGCCCCTCCACTATACTGCCCCTTTCCCACACTGCCCCTCCACCATACTGCCCCTCTATTACACTGCCCCTCCACCGTACTGGTCCTCTCCCATACTGCCCCTCTACTACACTGCCCCTCTACTACACTGCCCCTCCACCATACTGCCCCTCTCCCATACTGCCCCTCTACTACACTGCCTCTTTCCCACACTGCCCCTCCACCATACTGGCCCTCGACTATACTGTCCCTCCACCATACTGCCTCTCCACCATACTGCCCTTCTACTACACTGCCCCTACACCATACTGCCCCTCTATTACACTGCCCCTCCACCATACTGGCCCTCTCCCATACTGCCCCTCTACTACACTGCCCCTCTACTACACTGCCCCTCCACCATACTGCCCCTCTCCCATACTGCCCCTCTACTACACTGCCTCTTTCCCACACTGCCCCTCCACCATACTGGCCCTCTACTTAACTGCCCCTCCACCATACTGCCCCTCCACCATACTGTCCCTCCGCCATACTGCCCCTCTACTATATTGCCCCTCCACTATACTGCCCCTCCACCATGTTGCCCCTCCACCATACTACCCCTCCACCAAGCTGCCCCTCCACCATGCTGCCCCTCCACCATACTGCCCCTCTACCATACCTTCCTTTAACCATACTGCCCCTCGTCCATGCTGCCCCTCCACTATACTGCCCCTTTCCCACACTGCCCCTCCACCATACTGCCCCTCTATTACACTGCCCCTCCACCATACTGGCCCTCTCCCATACTGCCCCTCTACTACACTGCCCCTCTACTACACTGCCCCTCCACCATACTGCCCCTCTCCAATACTGCCCCTCTACTACACTGCCCCTCCACCATACTGCCCCTCCATCATACTGTCCCTCCGCCATACTGCCCCTCTCCAATACTGCCCCTCTACTACACTGCCCCTCTACCATACTGTCCCTCAACCATACTGGCTCTTTCCCATACTGCCCCTCCACCATACTGCCCCTCGACTATACTGTCCCTCCACCATACTGCCTCTCCACCATACTGCCCTTTTTTACACTGCCCCTCCACGATACTGCCCCTCTATCATACTGCCCCTCCACCATGCTGCCCCTCTCCCATACTGCCCCTCTTCTGTACTGCCCCTCCACCATACTGCCCCTCCACCATACTGTACCTCCGCCATACTGCCCCTCTACTCTATTGCCACTCCACCATACTGCTCCTCCACCATGCTGCCCCTCGACCATACTGCCCTTCCACCAAGCTGCCCCTCTACCATACTTTCCCTCAACCATACTGCCCCTCTACCATACCTTCCTTTAACCGTATTGCCCCTCCACCATGCTGCCCCTCCACTATACTGCCCCTTTCCCATACTGCCCCTCTACCATACTGCCCCTCTACTACACTGCCCCTCCACCATACTGCCCCTCTCCCATACTATCCCTCTACTACACTGCCCCTCCACCATACTGCCCCTCCACCATACTGTCTCTCAACCATACTGCCTCTTTCCCACACTACCCCTCCACCATACTGCCCCTCTACTATACTGCCCCTCCACCATACTTCCCCTCTACCATACTGTCCCTCCGCCATACTGCCCCTCTACTATATTGCCCCTCCACCATACTGTCCCTCCACCAAGCTGCCCCCTCAACCATGCTGCCCCTCCACCATACTGCCCCTCTATCATAGTGCCCCTCCATCATACTGTCCCTCCACCATACTGCCCCTCTATCATACTGCCCCTCCACCATGCTGCCCCTCCACCATACTGCCCCACAACCAAGCTGCCCCTCTACCATACTATCCCTCAACCATACTGCCCCTCTACCATACCTTCCTTTAACCATACTGCCCCTCCACCATGCTGCCCCTCCACTATACTGCCCCTCTCCCACACTGCCCCTTCACCATACTGCCCATCTACTACACTTCCCCTCCAACATACTGCCCCTCTCCCATACTGCCCCTCTACTACACTGCCCCTCCACCATACTGTCCCTCAACCATACTGCCTCTTTCCCACAATGCCCCTCCACCATACTGCCCCTCTACTATACTGCCCCTCCACCATGCTAGCCCTCTCCCATACTGCCCCTCTACTACACTGCCCCTCCACCATACTGCCCCTCCACCATACTGTCCCTCAACAATACTGCCTCTTTCCCACACAGCCCCTCCACCATACTGCCCCACTACTATACTGCCCCTCAACCATGCTGTCCCTCTCCCATACTGCCCCTCTACTATACTGCCCCTCCACCATACTGCCCCTCCACCATACTGTCCCTCCACCATAAAGCCCCTCTACTATATTGCCCCTCCACCATGCTGCCCCTTTACCATGCAGCCCCTCCACCATACTGCCCCTCCACCAAGCTGCCCCCTCAACCATGCTGCCCCTCCACCATACTGCCCCTCTATCATACTGCCCCTCCACCATACTTTCCCTCCACCATACTGCCCCTCTATCATACTGCCCCTCCACCATGCTGCCCCTCCACCATACTGCCCCTCCACCAAGCTGCCCCTCAACCATACTTTTCCTCAACCATACTGCCCCTCTACCATACCTTCCTTCAACCATACTGCCCCTCCACCATGCTGCCCCTCCACTTTATTACCCCTTTTCCACACTGCCCCTCCACCATACTGCCCCTCTACTACACTGCCCCTCCACCATACTGCCCCTCCACCATACTGTCCCTCAACCATACTGCCTCTTTCCCACACTGCCCCTCAACCATACTGCCTCTCTACTATACTGCCCCTCCACCATGCTGCCCCTCTCCCATACTGCCCCTCCACCATACTGTCCCTCCGCCATACAGCCCCTCTACTATATTGCCCCTCAACCATGCTGCCCCTCCACCATGCTGCCCCTCCGCCATACTGCCCCTCCACCAAGCTGCCCCCTCTAACATGCTGCCCCTCCACCATACTGCCCCTCTATCATACTGCCCCTCCATTATACTGTCCCTCCAGCATACTGCCCTTCTATCATACTGCCCCTCCACCATGCTGCCCCTCTACCATTCTGCCCCTCCACCAAGCTGCCACCCTACCATACTTTCCCTCAACCATACTGCCCCTCTACCATACCTTCCTTCGACCATACTGCCCCTCCACCATGCTTCCCCTCCACTCTATTACCCTTTTTCCACACTGCCCCTCAACCATACTGCCCCTCTACTACACTGCCCCTCCACCTTACTGCCCCTCCACCATACTGTCCCTCCACCATACTGCCTCTTTACCACACTGCCCCTCCACTATACTGCCCCTCTACTATACTACCCCTCCACCATGCTGCCCCTCTCCCATACTGCCCCTCTACTACACTGCCCCTCCACCATACTGCCCCTCTATCATACTGTCCCTCCGCCATACAGCCCCTCTACTATATTGCCCCTCCACCATGCTGCCCCTCCACCATGCTGCCCCTCCACCATTCTGCCCCTCTACTATACTGCCCCTCCACCATACTGCCCCTCCACCATACTGTCCCTCCACCATAAAGCCCCTCTACTATACTGCCCCTCCACCAAGCTACCCTCTCAACAATGCTGCCCCTCCACCATACTGCCCCTCTATCATACTGCCCCTCCACCATACTCTCCCTCCACCATATTGCCCCTCTATCATACTGCCCCTCCACCATGCTGCCCCTCCACCATACTGCCTCTCCACCAAGCTGCCCCTCAACCATACTTTCCCTTAACCATACTGCCCCTCTACCATACCTTCCTTCAACCATACTGCCCCTCCTCCATGCTGCCCCTCCGTTATATTACCCCTTTTCCACACTGCCCCTCCACCATACTGCCCCTCTACTACACTGCCCCTCCACCATACTGGCCCTCTCCCATACTGCCCCTCTACTACACTGCCCCTCTACTTCACTGCCCCTCCACCATACTGCCCCATTCCCATACTGCCCCTCTACTACATTGCCCCTCCACCATACTGCCCTTCCACTATACTGTCCCTCCCCCATACTGCCCCTCTCCCATACTGCCCCTCTACTACACTGCCCCTCCACCATTCTGCCCCATTCCCATACTGCCCCTCTACTACACTGCCCCTCTACCATACTGCCCCTCCACTATACTGTCCCTCCACCATGCTGCCCCTCTCCCATACTGCCCCTCTACTACACTGCCCCTCCACCATACTGCCCCTCCACCAAACTGTCCCTCAACAATACTGCCTCTTTCCCACACTGCCCCTCCACCATACTGCCCCTCTACTATACTGCCCCTCCACTATACTGCTCCTCCACCATACTGTCCCTCCGCCATACAGCCCTTCTACTATACTGCCCCTCCACCATACTGCCCCTCCACCATAGTGCCCCTCCACCATTCTGCCCCTCTACTATACTGCCCCTCCACCATGCTGCCCCTCTCCCATACTGCCCCTCTACTATACTGCCCCTCCACCATACTGCCCCTCCACCATACTGTCCCTCCACCATAAAGCCCCTCTACTTTATTGCCCCTCCACCATGCTGCCCCTTTACCATGCAGCCCCTCCACCATACTGCCCCTCCACCAAGCTGCCCCCTCAACCATGCTGCCCCTCAACCATACTGCCCCTCTATCATACTGCCCCTCCACCATACTGTCCCTCCACCATACTGCCCCTCTATCATACTGCCCCTCCACCATGCTGCCCCTCCACCATACTGCCCCTCCACCAAGCTGCCCCTCTACCATACTTTTCCTCAACCATACTGCCCCTCTACCATACCTTCCTTCAACCATACTGCCCCTCCACATTGCTGCCCCCTCAACTTTATTACCCCTTTTCCACACTGCCCCTCCACCATACTGCCCCTCTACTACACTGCCCCTCCACCATACTGCCCCTCCACCATACTGTCCCTCAACCATACTGCCTCTTTCCCACACTGCCCCTCAACCATACTGCCTCTCTACTA
Organism: Alentia gelatinosa; assembly: GCA_950022655.1. Classification (NCBI taxonomy): domain Eukaryota; kingdom Metazoa; phylum Annelida; class Polychaeta; order Phyllodocida; family Polynoidae; genus Alentia; species Alentia gelatinosa. The sequence continues at coordinate 24,596,129 of OX465584.1, read as the reverse complement.
TACTGCCCCTCCACCATGCTGCCCCTCTCCCCTACTGCCCCTCCACCATACTGTCCCTCCGCCATACAGCCCCTCTACTATATTGCCCCTCCACCATGCTGCCCTTCCACCATGCTGCCCCTTCACCATACTGCCCCTCCACCAAGCTGCCCCCTCAACAATGCTGCCCCTCCACCATACTGCCCCTCTATCATACTGCCCCTCCACCATACTCTCCCTCCACGATACTGCCCCTCTATCATACTGCCCCTCCACCAAGCTGCCCCTCCACGATATTACCCCTTTTCCACACTGCCCCTGCACCATACTGCCCCTCTACTACACTGCCCCTCCACTATACTGCCCCTCCACCATACTGCCCCTCTATCATACTGCCCCTCCACCATGCTGCCCCTTAACCATACTGCCCCTCTACCATACCTTCCTTCAACCAAACTGCCCCTCCACCATGCTGCCCCTCCACTATATTACCCCTTTTCCACACTGCCCCTCCCCCATACTGCCCCTCTACTAACCTGCCCCTCCACCATACTGGCCCTCTCCCATACTGCCCCTCTACTACACTGCCCCTCCACCATACTGCCCCATTCCCATACTGCCCCTCTACTACACTGCCCCTCCACCATACTGCCCCTCCACTATACTGTCCCTCTGCCATACTGCCCCTCTCCAATACTGCCCCTCTACTACACTGCCCCTCCACCATACTGTCCCTCAACCATACTGCCTCTTTCCCACACTGCCCCTCCACCATACTTCCCCTCTACTACACTGCCCCTCTACCATACTGCCCCTCCACCATACTGTCCCTCAACCATACTGCCTCTTTCCCACAGTGCCCCTCCACCATACTGCCCCTCTACTATACTGCCCCTCCACCATGCTGCCCCTCTCCCATACTGCCCCTCTACTTTACTGCCCCTCCACCATACTGCCCCTCCACCATACTGTCCCTCCACCATACAGCCCCTCTACTATATTGCCCCTTCACCATGCTGCCCCTCCACCATGCTGCTCCTCCACCATACTGCCCCTCCACCAAGCTGCCCCCTCAACCATGCTGCCCCTCCACCATACTGCCCCTCTATCATACTGCCCCTCTACCATACTGTCCCTCCACCATACTGCCCCTCTATCATACTGCCCCTCCACCATGCTGCCCCTCCACCATACTGCCCCTCCACCAATCTGCCCCTCTACCATACTTTCCCTTAACCATACTGCCCCTCTACCATACCTTTCTTCAACCATACTGCCCCTCCACCATGCTGCCCCTTTACTACACTGCCCCTCCACCATACTGGCCCTCTCCCATACTGCCCCTCTACTACACTGCCCATCCACCATACTGCCCCTCCACCATACTGCCCCTCTCCCATACTGCCCCTCTACTACACTGCCCCTCCACCATACTGCCCCTCCACTATACTGTCCCTCCCCCATACTGCCCCTCTCCAATACTGCCCCTCTACTACACTGCCCCTCCGCCATACTGCCCCTCGACCATACTGCCTCTTTCCCACACTGCCCCTCCACCATACTGCCCCTCGACTATACTGTCCGTCCACCATACTGCCCCTCCACCATGCTGCCCCTCCACCATACTGCCCCTCCACCAATCTGCCCCTCTACCATACTTTCCCTTAACCATACTGCCCCTCTACCATACCTTTCTTCAACCATACTGCCCCTCCACCATGTTGCCCCTTTACTACACTGCCCCTCCACCATACTGGCCCTCTCCCATACTGCCCCTCTACTACACTGCCCATCCACCATACTGCCCCTCCACCATACTGCCCCTCTCCCATACTGCCCCTCTACTACACTGCCCCTCCACCATACTGCCCCTCCACTATACTGTCCCTCCCCCATACTGCCCCTCTCCAATACTGCCCCTCTACTACACTGCCCCTCCGCCATACTGCCCCTCGACCATACTGCCTCTTTCCCACACTGCCCCTCCACCATACTGCCCCTCGACTATACTGTCCGTCCACCATACTGCCTCTCCACCATACTGCCCTTCTACTACACTGCCCCTCCACAATACTGCCCCTCTATCATACTGTCCCTCCACCATACTGCCCCTTTCCCATGCTGCCCCTCTACTAGACTGCCCCTCCACTATACTGCCCCTCCACCATACTGCCCCTCTCCCATACTGGTCCTACACAATACTGCCCCTTTCCCATATTGCCCCTCTAAGTACTACTCTGCCCCTCCACTATACTGCCCCTTCGCCATACGGCCCCTCTACCATACTGCCCCTCCACTATACTACCCTACATCCTACATCCCTACATCCTATATCCCCACATCTCCACATCCATACATCCATCATCCCTACAGCCTACATCCCCACATCTCCACATCCTACATCCCCACATCTCCACCTCCATATATCCTACATCCTACATCCCTACATCCTACATCTCCATATCCCTACATCCATACATCCTCACATCCTACTTCCCCACATCCCTACATCATACATCCCTTCATCCCTATACATCTATACATTCTAGATCCCCACATCTCCACATGCATACATCCTACATCCCTACATCCTACGTCTCCACATGCATATATCCGTACATCCCCATGTAATGTGGGGATTTATGGATGTGGAGATGTGGGGATGTAGGATGTATAGATGTAGAAATCTGGGGATGTGGGATGTTGGGAAGTAGGATGTGGGGATGTATGGATGTAATGACGTAGGGATGTTAAGATGTGGGGAAGTAGGATGTGGGAATATATCGATATAGGGATGTGGAAATGTAGGATGTAGGGATATAGGATGTATGGATGTGGAGATGTGGGGATGTAGGATGTATAGATGTGGAGATGAAGGGATGTGGGGATGAGGGATGTGGGGATGTGGGGATGTGGGAAGTAGGATGTGGGGATGTATGGATGTAATGATGTAGGGATGTTGGGATGTAGTGATTTAGGGATGTGCAGATGTAGGGATGTGGGAAAGTAGGATGTAGGATGTATGGATGTGGGGATGTAGGGTGTAGGGATGTGGGGATGTAGGATGTAAGATGTAGGGATATGGGGATGTAGGATGTGGGGATGTAGGCATGTAGGGATGTGGGGATGTAGGCATGTAGGGATGTGGGAAAGTAGGATGTAGGCATGTAGGAAAAATGGATGTGGAGATGTGGGAATGTAGGATGTAGGGATGTAGGATGTATGGATGTGGAGATGTAGGATGTAGGGTAGCATAGTGGAGGGGCAGTATGGTAGAGGGGCAGTATGGTGGAGGGGCACTATAGTGGAGGGGCAGTCTAGGGTGGAGGGACAGTATGATAGAGGGGCATTATGGTAGAGGGACAGTATGGTGGAGGGGCATTATGATTGAGGGGCAGTATGGTGGAGGGGCATTATGATTGAGGGGCAGTATGGTGGAGGGGCAGTATGATGGAGGGGCAGCATGGTGGAGGGGCAGTATGGGAGAGGGGCAGTATGGTGGAGGGGCAGTATAGTGGAGGGGCAGTGTAGTACTTAGAGGGGCAATATGGGAAAGAGGCAGTATTGTGTAGTACTTAGAGGGGCAATATGGGAAAGGGGCAGTATTGTGTAGGGGCAGTATGGGAGAGGGGCAGTATGGTGGAGGAGCAGTATAGTGGAGGAGCAGTCTAGTAGAGGGGCAGTACGGGAAAGGGGCAGTATGGTGGAGGGACAGTATGATAGAGGGGCGGTATGGTGGAGGGACAATATGGTGGAGGGGCAGTATGATAGAGGGGCAGTATGGTGGAGGGGCAGTATGATGGAGGGGCAGCATGGTGGAGGGGCAGCATGGTGGAGGGGCAGTTTGGTGGAGGGGCAGCATGGTGTCCAGAGGGGCAGCATGGTGGAAGGGCAGCATGGTCTCCAGAGGGGCAGCATGGTGGAAAGGCAGCATGGTCTCCAGAGGGGCAGTATGGTGGAGGGGCAATATAGTAGAGGGGCAGTATGGCGGAGGGACAGTATGGTGGAGGGGAAGTTTGGGAGAGGGGCAGTATAGTAGAGGGGCAGTATGGGAGAGGGGCAGTATGGTTGAGAGGCAGTATGATAGAGGGGCAGTATGGTAGAGGGACAGTATGGTGGAGGGGCATTATGATTGAGGGGCAGTATGGTGGAGGGCAGAATGATGGAGGGGCAGCATGGTGGAGGGGCAGTATGGGAGAGGGGCAGTATGGTGGAGGGGCAGTATAGTGGAGGAGCAGTCTAGTAGAGGGGCAGTACGGGAAAGGGGCAGTATGGTGGAGGGACAGTATGATAGAGGGGCAGTATGGTGGAGAGAAAATATTGTGGAGGGGCAATATGATAGAGGGGCAGTATGGTGGAGGGGCAGCATGATGGAGGCGCAGCATGGTGGAGGGGCAGTATGGTGGAGGGGCAGCATGGTGTCTAGAGGGGCAGTATGGTGGAGGGGCAGCATGGTCTCCAGAGGGGCAGTATGTTGGAAGGGCAATTTAGTAGAGGGGCAGTATGGCGGAGGGACAGTATGGTGGAGGGGCAGTATGGGAGAGGGGCAGTATAGTAGAGGGGCAGTATGGGAAAGGGGCAGTATGGTGGAGAGGCAGTATGATAGAGGGGCAGTATTGTGGAGGGGCAGTGTAGTAGAAGGGCAGTATGCTGGAGAGACAGTATGGTGGAGGGACAGTATAGTCGAGGGGCAGTATGGTGGAGGGGCAGTGTAGTAGAGGGGCAGTGTAGTAGAGGGGCAGTATGGCAGAGGGCCAGTATGGTGGAGGGGCAGTGTAGTAGAGGGGCAGTATGGTGAAGGGGCAGTTTGGGAAAGGGGTATTATAGTGGAGGGGCAGCATGGTGGAGGGGCAGTATGGTTGAAGGAAGGTATGGTAGAGGGGCAGCAGCTTGGTGGAGGGGTAGCATGGTGGAGGGGCAGCATGGTGGAGGGGCAGTATGGTGGAGGGGCAACATAGTAGAGGGGCAGTATGGCGGGGGGACAGTATGGTGGAGGGGCAGTACGGTGGAGGGGCAGTATGATGGAGGGGCAGCATGGTGGAGGGGCAATGTAGTAGAGGGGCATTATAGTATGTGGGGATGTAGGATGTAAGGATGTGGGGATGTAGGATGTAGGGATATGGGGATGTAGGTTGTGGGGATGTAGGCATGTAGGGATGTGGGGATGTAGGCATGTAGGGATGTGGGAAAGTAGGATGTAGGGATGTAGGAAAAATGGATGTGAGATGTGGGAATGTAGGATGTAGGGATGTAGGATGTATGGATGTGGAGATGTAGGATGTAGGGTAGTATAGTGGAGGGGCAGTATGGTAGAGGGGCACTATGGTGGAGGGGCAGTATAGTTGAGGGGCAGTATAGTAGAGGGGCAGTATGGGAAAGGGGCAGTTTGGTGGAGGGACAGTATGATAGAGGGGCAGTATGGTAGAGGGACAGTATGGTGGAGGGGCATTATGATTGAGGGGCAGTATGGTTGAGGGCAGTATGATGGAGGGGCAGCATGGTGGAGGGGCAGTATGGGAGAGGGGCAGTATGGTGGAGGGGCAGTATAGTGGAGGAGCAGTCTAGTAGAGGGGCAGTACGGGAAAGGGGCAGTATGGTGGAGGGACAGTATGATAGAAGGGCAGTATGGTGGAGGGACAATATGGTGGAGGGGCAGCATGGTGGAGGGGCAGCATGGTGGAGGGGCAGTATGGTAGAGGGGCAGCATGGTGTCAAGAGGGGCAGTATGGTGGAGGGGCAGCATGGTCTCCAGAGGGGCAGTATGGTGGAGGGGCAATTTAGTAGAGGGGCAGTATGGCGGAGGGACAGTATGGTGGAGGGGCAGTATGGGAGAGGGGCAGTATAGTAGAGGGGCAGTATGGGAGAGGGGCAGTATGGTGGAGAGGCAGTATGATAGAGGGGCAGTATTGTGGAGGGGCAGTGTAGTAGAAGGGCAGTATGCTTGAGAGGCAGTATGGTGGAGGGACAGTATAGTCGAGGGGCAGTATGGTGGAGGGGCAGTGTAGCAGAGGGGCAGTATTGGAGAGGGGCAGTATGGTGGGGGGACAGTATGGTGGAGGGGCAGCATGGTGGAGGGGCAGTGTAGTAGAGGGGCAGTGTAGTAGAGGGGCAGTAAGGGAGAGGGCCATTATGGTGGAGGGGCAGTATGGTGGAGGGGCAGTTTGGGAAGGGGTAGTATAGTGGAGGGGCAGCATGGTGGAGGGGCAGTATGGTTGAAGGAAGGTATGGTAGAGGGGCAGTATGGTTGAGGGAAAGTATGGTAGAGGGGCAGCTTGGTGGAGGGGTAGTATGGTGGAGGGGCAGCATGGTGGAGGGGCAGTATGGTGGAGGGGCAATATAGTAGAGGGTTAGTATGGCGGAGGGACAGTATGGTGGAGGGGCAGTATGGTGGAGGGGCAGTATGATGGAGGGGCAGCATGATGGAGGGGCAGCATGGTGGAAGGGCAGCATGGTGGAGGGGGAGCTTGGTGGAGGGGCAGCATGGTGGAGGGGCAGTATGGTGGAGGGGCAGTGTAGTAGAGGGGCATTATAGTAGAGGGGCAGTATGGTAGAGGACAGTGTGGTTGAGGGACAGTATGGTGGAGGGGCAGTATGGTTAAGGGACAGTATGATGGAGGGGCAGTATGGTGGAGGGACAGTATGGTTGAGGGGCAGTATGGTGGAGGGGTTGTTTGGTAGAGGGTTAGTATGGTGGAGAGACAGTATGGTGGAGGGACAGCATGGTGGAGGGACAGTATGGTGGAGGGTAAGTATAGTGGAGGGGCAGTATGGTTGAGGGACAGTATGGTTGAGGGGCAGTATGGTGGAGGGACAGCACAGGTGGCGGATTGGCCGCACAGTGGTAACGATAACGCGATAACGCGATATGACCTTAACGAGTTTGAATGGTAATGTGGTAATGTAGTAATGTAACAAGATTAAGATGTAATGCAGATAGAAAGATAACACGGTAATGGGCTTTACCATGGTAACATGGTAAGGTCTGGCGTCCACCTACTACGATATGGCACCGATATGGTCTACGATTCACCTCCTGATAGAAATCAAAAATTGACCACGTTTCTACGATTAGCACGGTAACGCGTAACGGGGTTAGTATGTAACGCGGTTAGAACGGTAACGCGTAACGGGGTTAGAATGTAACGCGGTTAGAACGGTAACGCGTAACGCGGTTAGTATGTAACGCGGTTAGAACGGTAACGCGTAACGCGGTTAGTATGTAACACGGTTAGAACGGTAACGCGTAACACAGTTAGTATGGTAACGCGGTTAGAACGGTAACGCACAACGGTGTTAGTATGGTAACGCGTAACAGGGTTAGTATGGTAATGCGGTAACTGTGATACAGTAACAGGGTTAGGATGCTAACACGGTTAGAAGTGTAATACTGTAACGAGGTTAGATTGGTAATGCAGTAACGGTAACGTGGTAACGATAACGCGATAACGAGGTTAGGATGTAATGTGGTCATAAATATAACGCATTCTTAGGTAGCGTAACGCAATTTGATCGGTAATGTTTTCTTAGGTAGCGTAACGCGGTTGAATGGTAACGGGAAGTAACGCTATGTAACGCAAATGCGGTAACACATTTTTTAACCAGGTTTTGATAGTTATGGACATTTTTTGATACTTATGGACATTTTGATAGTTATGGACATGACGAATGTCCATAAGTCTCAAACCAAATCATTTTTGATAGTTATGGACATTTTTGATAGTTATGGACCGCACAAATGTAGCCTACTACATACTGAGTAGAGCTGAGTAGTTATGAGCAGATAAAGTCACTGACCATTTGCTCTCAAACTTGTATATTAAGAGAAGGGGGCTGTGAGAAGCCGGCAATGTTTTTTTAACATCTATCTTTCGATGGAGACGTTTTCATTGACACATCAAGAGCCATGATCATTGTTTCCACAATCAGTCCGTGGCATTGTTGCGAACGAGGTTTACATATCTTAAATACCAGTTCTGGATATGACACTATTAGTTGTCAAAGAAGAACGGTAGAACTTCTGCTGTTTGCATAGTATTATGAAAATAGCAGCGGCCCGTAGTTATTGAGTGTTGTCTGTTCAGTTGTGTCATCAGAAGGAGTAGTGATAGTGCTAGTAGTATATAACAATGTGGGATTGAATCAGGATGCACATAATTGCCTTGTTTAACAGATACAATGGACACTTTTTATGTGAAGCGCACATATGACAGTCGCCCAGATCACAAGTTTAGAAAGGAGGCAAATATTGTCTTCAGCATAGGCGTCTATGAAAGGTCCAATATCACAACATTCTGTGGAGAGGCGGCTTTCCTCTCACATCTTCTCAATCTCCCTTCCCTGCTGAGAGGGAAATGCATTCCCCCGTGCCTTCCCCCACAAACATTCTCCGGGTCTTGTGCAGGTCCTCCTTCCCTACGTGAAGGATACATTTGCTTTTATTTAATTATATATATCCTAGCGAGGAGGGGGTGCTCTTCAGCGGAGCAATATCGCCTGGTTTTCTTGGTCCTGCCGTGATAAACCAGAATATTATTTTGTAAAACAGCTATCTTGTATCAATTTACAGTAAATGCCCTCAGGATGTATATATGTATATGTATATGTATATACATATACATAGGCATATGTACAGTAAAAACCCCGCTTAAGGGGACACCCTCTGTTCCGGGCCAAGGGTCCCCTTAAGCGGGGTGTACCCTTAAGCGGGGTTTTCAGGAAGGCATCGAGAGTGGACTGCACTTTCTGTGGACAAGCAGCTCTATTCCTGTTAACAGTACCAATGCATTACAGCCCAAACGACCTCAGCATCGTTTCTGTTCATATAATGTTTCTTGGCCCTCTCCAGGAGGTCCAGGAAGTGCACCTCACTTTGAGCCGCCCAGAGCCGCAATGGCTCGCTTAATACCGCACCTTCAAAGCCCCCAGCCCGCCCTGAACCGCCCACCGCTAACCTGTAAGCGGGTCTCTTACCCGCTAAGAGACCCGCTACCTTCAACAAGTGCTAAAATCACTGGTACTGGTACTACCAATAATGCTTAGTCTATTGTTCTGGAAAAATTTTCGTTCCGAGCAAATAGTCCCCTTAAGCTGGGTGTCCCCTTAAGCGGGGTGTCCCAGGGTTTTACTGTATATGTATATATAATATTGATATTATTAACCCTTTAAGGGCAGATGATGCCTTAAGGCATCATCCGGCAGGGGGGAAATGACGACTCAAGGCATCAACCGGCCGGGGGCGGATGATGCCTTAAGGCAATATAACAGACTTTATTGTAAGAATTAACAGGGGGAATAAAAACCCATAAACCTATTGAGTTGTTGTATTTTGTATTATTTGTGGGAGTGAGGAAGGAAGAGGTCACACACCATGATGCTGTAGAATGCAGTGTGTGTATTCCCCTAGTTTCAGTTTCACAACATAGCTTTAGGTCTCACAACACAAAGAGAATAATAATATGACATCTTCCCTTTTTGAGATATAGAAGATACTATAAAGTCTTTGGCATGTTGGGAACAATGCTGGTTGTTTGGCTTTTAGAGCTAAAATAGATGTATATAACTAGACAGTTTATAATGAATAAACTATAGGCTGCGTTATATTTGACAGTCCTTTGTCTGTACCAAAGTCTTTGTGATTTCTGAAACAAAAGGACAGTTGAGTATTACTCATAATAGAAATGACACTTTAAAAGTCTCTCATAATTTTTGTTAAAAATATATGTATAGAGGACATTTAGTAAGACAATCTAACAAGTTCAGCAATTTTCAATAAGCCTTTTTGGTTTGCATGAAACTCTTGTAGACTGTCTGGGTTTTACAGGTGTCCGGGCCTGTAATTTGACAGTGTCTGGAGTTTTCTCTGGGGGTGTTTCAGAAACAGGCTCAGTCACTGAAGTATCAGGGATTAGTTCTGATTCCCGGAGAGGTTTCCTATCAGGTATAGGCATTGCTTGTGTAAGCTGCAGATGGTGACAATTCCCACATTTCAGACCAGAAGGTGTCTGCACGATGTATAATTGTGGCATGTGAGCTGCTGTTTTCACTGTACCATGCTGTGACCAACCCTTTTAATTGTCCATCTTGATGGTGACCTTCTGGCCTATTGGCAAGGATGGTAATGCTTTCACACCATGGTGATCATCATAGTTCTTGGTATAAGCTGCTTTCACCACTTGATCCTTCTCAAGAACAGTCTCTCATTCAGGCCATCTTGCTTCTAGTGTTGATGGCAATACTAGAAGAGTTGTCCTGAGATGGCATCCCATCATCAACTGGGATGGACTACACCCAGTTGCAGCAATTGGTGTATCACGGTAGGTGAGCAGAGCTAACCACAGATATTGCTGGTCCAACAGGTGCTTCACTATCTGAACAGCACATTCTGCTTCCCTGTTGGCATGTGGCAGGTGAGGACTAACAGTGATGTGGCTGAAGTTGTACTGTTCAGGAAATTCCTTAAAAGTTGAGGCAACAATCTGAGGACCATTGTCACTGACCACAATATAATAATTCATCAAGTAGAGCTAGCCTCTAAAAAAAGGTAAGTTTTTTCACATCAAACGAGTTACTCAAGTGAGCTGGTCAGGGGTTGGAGCAGAAGTGCGGTTAGCCGTTAGATTAGCTCAGATGTCCTGAATTTAGAACCGTCACTTACCTGAGCACATCAACAATAACAACAAGGCTCATAACGGAAGCAAGGGAGTACTCCGTGGCGAATGATTGATACGATGTAAATACGATGATATATATATATATATATATATATAAATATTATACGCTTAAAACTTATTATAATGATAACTATATATATATATGTGATATTATAATATATATATGATAATAATGAAATACAAGATGACTGCGAGGTTTGGGCGTATGAGTGTATTTATTAGAGAACACCAGTCACCATAAAAAAAATTTACAGGTGAATGGGACCGGTGAGAGGTGTATATTTGCCACCTGTATGTGGTGGAGCCACCCGTACGGTGTAGTACATCTGGTGCCGGGAGGTGGCGGTATTATATTTATAGTAGAATACCTTGGTGTTGTATTCTTTCCATATATATATATATATATATATATATATATATATATATATATATATATATATATATATACGGTTTCCACAAATAAGTACAGTGGATATTTATTTAATGCACCCATCAATTATAACGACCAGATATTTTTCTTTCATTGTAGCAATTGTAGCATTCTTTAGTCGATGCATTAAGGGCTTTGAGGTTTTCAGTGTTTCTAACCAGTGGACTTCCATAGACTGCTATCGTGGTAGTGTATTGACTTGGTTTACACAACAATATGTGGTTTTTCAGTGTACATTACCTGGGTATCAAATAATCTCCTGTTTCTCGTTCTACTCTCTAAATAATTAGATCTAGATAACTATAGTAATCAACCCTACATCGGCTATATTTGCAGGGGCACCTCCCCTATTTTAGGGGGTACATCTGTTTTTATGCAATGTTTGGGTTTTGATTACACAGGTACCGGGTAATCTGAAGGCCGCCTCCACCGCTGCAGCCCCCGCCCCACTCTCCCACCCATCTTGCCCCTCCCCCCTCCCCCATCTTCCACACCCATTAATCCCCTTAAACCTGCCCCCAACTCAACCGCCCATTTTGCAGCAGATCTTGCTTGCACAACTTGACCGCCCATCTCGTCTGTCCAACTCACCCGCCCATATCACCTGCCCATTTCGCCTGCCACCTACCATTCTGGATGCCCAACTTGCTTGCCTAACTTGCCTGCCCATCCAACCTGCCCACCCAACTCGCCTGCCCAACTCTCATGCTCATCAACCTGCTCATCCATCAACGTGCCTACCCATCAACCTGCCAATCCCTCAACTTGCCTACTCCTGAACCTGCCTACCCATCAACCTGCCTGCCCATCAACCTACCTACCCATCAACCTGCCTACCCGTGCAAATTGCCTGCCTAACCTGCCCACCCAACTCACCCATCCATTCTGCATGCCCATCTTGCTTGCTCAACTTGCCTGCCCATCTTACCCACCAAACCCATCTCAATCACTCAAACTCACCCACCCAACCAACATGCTCACCCAACTCGTCTGCCCATCTGTTACACTCATCTAACCTCCCTATCAAACTGCCTCCCCATCAACCTGCCTACCCATCAACCCTCTTACCCATCAATCTGCCCACCAATCAACCTGCCCACCAATCAACCTGCCCACCCATCAACCTGACAACCCGTCAAACTGCCTACCCATCAACCTGGCCACCCATCAACTTACCTACTTGTCAACCTGCCTACCCATCAAGCTGCTTACCCATAAACCTAACCTGCCTACCAGTCTACCTACCTACCAATCAAACTGTCTCTTTAACTACTCATTCAAACCTCTCTTTCTTTGACATCTCAGCAACTCAGTAGCTGTCTCTATCTGTCAGCTGTCAACAGCTCATTTAACCTTCTCTTTCTTTTACATCTCGAAAACTCATTAAACCGTTTCTTCAACAACTCATTTAACCCTCTTTTCTATAACATCAATATTCTGAAAACTGAAATATTCTGTCACTTCGATGTAATTGTTAGCTGTACTTGTCCGTCCGTGTAAGTAGTATATCAATTGGTCACTTGTTGCTGTAACTCAAAGGCGAGTGTTCTATTGAGACAGTGAATGCGTCGCGTGTATCAAACGACGTCGCCAGATGTCGGCCACTGAGCCACATACATATTCTAGTCCAGTGGAGCAGCGTTATAGGGTGTCGGCGGCGACCATCCGATGTCGCATCGTCCGCAGCATTAATTGTCTGGGATAAGTGGAATCTGTTTAGCCATCTTGGATTGACATTCTTTTTGTAATCCAAGTCATCCTATCAACATTCTTAATTTTTTGGGGCAAGAACATTCACAAAGTGACTGCTGAATATTGACACTTTATCTTAGTGCCAAGAAATAATTAGGGGCTCTTCAATTATTTACCCCCCTTCTTACATGTGACCTGGAGGCCATCTTAGATGTTTTAAATATAGCAGTCACTTATCTTTTTGACAAATTGTCATCCCCAACTTTTGATTGATGACAAGAGGCCAATATCAAATAATATCTGGCATATTCTAAGTAATTTCCTGGAAGTTCCTATCTTCACATTGTCACATCTTGGATCTGATTTTTCACAGAGGAGGATTCCTCAATTTGTTCTGAATAGGCCAATATATTCATATATCTGGCAAAACACCTACTGAATATAATTTTCACTGTTCTGCTTTGATTACAAGGCATACTGTATAGGCCAATATATTCATATATCTGGCAAAACACCTACTGAATATAATTTTCAATGTTCTGCTTTGATTACAAAACACGTACCCATAGCAACTGCCACTGTTTCTGCTTTGATTACAAGACCTCCTGTATAAGCCAAAATATTTATATATCTGGCAAAAACCTACACAAAGCAATCCCAACAGTTTCTGCTATGACTACAAATTGTTCTGCATAGGCCAATATATTTATATATCTGGCACAGTACCTTTACACAGGGATATCATCTAGATCTATCGTAAAACCGGATGAGTTTTAATCTTGGCTCCCGTATGCCACGACTGGCGTTTGGCGTAGTGATATCACGAGGCGGAGCCGAGTGGTATCCGGAACCAAACCCCAGGAGTGCATTCGGGAGCCAAGATTAAAACGAATCAGGTTTTGATTTTATCCTACCCCTCTCTACAATATTTTAATATCAAAATCATGAATAAAAATCATCAAAATTCCGTATGCCCCTAGTAGCATACAAACGTCCGTATGCCAGTCAGCGTGGCATACGGAATTTCAATGCTAAGCCTATGGGATTTTATATTAGGGGTAGGATAATATATTATCTTCCTCTAGAGGCATATTTTGTGTGGCAGCTGGACCCCACCATTCTATATCTAGATCTAGTTCATAACAATATAAATTGATATCTGGCAGATACTATTTTGGAGAACTGTGACTATATTTCTGCAGCAAGTTATTTTGTGCATGATCCCAAGATACTCTGGGCCAATATTTTAATATCTGGCATATCTCGGTGCAATATTGTGAGCCAATATTTTAATATCTGGCATAATTTGATGCAATATTGTTAGCCAATGCATGACATCTGGCATTTCACTGAATGAAAATAACATCTAACTGTCCTGCATGCACACACTGCATTAACATCACACCCTTGAAACAGTATCCAGAAAAGTAAGTAAAGAGGGTATTATACAGATAACATAGAATAAGTCAGTGATTTTGTAGTCCTGCTTTTTGCATTCACACATATCATCTGGCCCTTATTAGCTAACCTTTTGGTTTCATACTCATAGCTCCAAAGTCTGCACCAGGAACCAGAAGAAGTTCTGGATGCCTTCGCGCAGAGGTGCATGGACCTAGCACGCAAAGGTTTCAGGGAAGATTCAGAGCGCACCATTGAGAGGGCGGCAATGGATGCATTCCTGCATGGCTGCTCTAACCAGAGGGCTGCACTTACTGCAGGGGAGAAGAACCTTAAATCCATGTGAGAAGTGCTGAAGAGTGTAAGGCACTCTATCCACAACTCTCACTTCATTTTAGGAGACAAAAAAGTGAGAAATGTCTCCTTTGCCACATGTGACGAAGCACAGCTGGGAGCACCCTCTACAGTGCTTCGAGCAGAGGACATGTTGTGGGAACTGAAGGATGAGATGAAGAAGCTTGTCCTTAGTGTACTTGTTGAGCACCTGCAATCCCAGCAACCGTCTAGGGCTCCTAGCCCCTGTCCAGTCCCAAACCCTTGAAGAAGCCCAGACAGCCCTGGAGCCTTAAGAGAGTGCCCAAAGCAAAAAGAACAACAACCAGCAAAAAACTAGCCAGGAATGGACCCACTGACCCGACTCCATTCCAGGCTGACAAGGGTCGCCCTCCAGAACCCACCATGATGAAAGGCTGACTAAGAACCATGGAACCTGTGACAGAATCCCACACAGTGCAAACTGTGAAGGATAATGTCATGCTATCCTTCAGTGTCTCTACTTTGCTGTTGCACCCCAATCACCAATCAGAGCTGGAGGAGGTGATGCAAAATCTGTGCTTGGACAGGCTGCTTCTGGAAACAGACAGTCTACACCCCTGCCTCCCTGGATTGTGTCATTGCCAGCGCTGACCAGGATCCATCTTGGAGGTAGCCTGGCTCATAGGAGAGTTCAGGATCTTGCCTGATAGCACTGTCCTGAGGTTAGCTGTGAGGAATGCTGAGGTGTTCTTCAGCCCTCAGCACTAGTCCCTCAAGCTTTGCCATGTAGTCAGTAGGCTGGGCTTAATGTCCGGCACATAGACCATAATAGTTGCATTAGTTATATCTGGGCTTAATGTCGGGGCACCCAAGTTAGGAAGTTAAGCTGGGCTTCAAGTCTGGCGCCTGGAAGACCTGAGGGCTAGCCCCCTGGCCTTTTAAAAAACAGAATGGGGAGGAGTGTTGTACAAGTGCTAGCAGCCGACTAAGCGTTAGCGGAAATTCCGGGGATTCCCCCTGAGGCTGTCTCAGCCTCGGGCGCGCTGACACCATCACAGGGATTCCCGGGTTCTCACACGTACGTGAGGCGCTCACCATAGGTAAAAGGCAGACTAATCCGGACTTTTGAAGTGGCAACACCATCTCAAAGAGTTAAGTCTCATTATCCTCTATGGTAAGTTCTCTGATATTAAGGTTCAGATGTAATATTCTTACAGCAATCACACCTAAAGTGTGAATGCTGGGTGTGATTGCAGGAGTGTTGTTTTTTCACAGGTTTTAATTTGGAAGAAGATAACATATGATAGCTAGGCCTGCCATTGTATTATTGTCTATCCAGTTTTTATGTACCTGTGTTATCTGAGCTATATCTAAAGTATTAGTATATACCTATAGGCGAATTGTCTCACTTTTACTGACCAGTAGTACAAATTATTTCTATAGAAATAATGTACACGGGTATTATAAACGTATTACTTTCATACACCTCGTGATCCAATGCTAAAGTATCAATGCCAGGGGTATGTTTGGCTGCAAGCATTGCGTAACTACTATAACGTGCAGCACAGGCCGGTGGAAAATGGCCTATTAAAGGTGCTATCAATGCACATAAAATTATATTAAGATTCAAGATCACAAAGCTAAATTAGACAATTGATGCTGTGGTGTCAGTATGGTAGCAATTGAGTTAACTTATCAAATCGTTTTTAATTTCTGCATGTTTCAGGGGTTCTTGTGCGTCCCATAAGCAACCCCTTATAGGAGGACGAGAGGTTTGACTGTGGTTCAAAAGCAAATTTCGAAATTCTCTGAGAGGACCACATAAGCGACCACAAAACCAGACTGGGAGGGGGAAGAGTAGTATCGATAGAAGCCACCAGATGACGCCATTATCTTTTTGGCTCCATCAGTCGTTCCATGTGCTTACTTTTAAGGGGCCAGTCACTTCACATTCTATTGATATTGTCACTAGGAAATAAGCTTCACCTCTGTGTCAATGCTCTACTTTGATATCTTTGTTAAACAACTTAATTAATGTATAGTAGGCACTCTAATCATCTCCAGACGCATATTTACATGGCAGAGATCGATGTTTAGCTCTTCACTACTACAACTGGCATATTACAAAACAATCGCATGGAATAGGGAAATGAAAAAAAAACACAGCAAGACAAACTCAGTAAAGAACCACAATAGAAAACTTTTTTTTACATTTTTTTTTATTATCCATTTATATTTTCCTCTGTAGTACTCAATAAACAACTTTGGTGGAGGGAAAAGTAGTACAAAACATACTGCATTCTGATATAGGATGGTCAGGGCCTGCCGTGTGAGGTTGCAAGGGGCAGTCGCTGGTACGAGGGCAAATTTTCAGTTGCCGTCCGGAACAGTGACCGCCTCGATAGAGGCACCTACAGAAACATGCCGCGGCCACAGCCAGTGCATATTCCCTTCCACCACCTCGTCTCTGTTATTGGTGAGCACGTAACACAATTACTATTTCACCTAAAACAAGGGAATCATCGACTTAAAACGAGACATGTACTGATATAGTAACCGATGTTGATAAACTCGTACACCTACAGTTGTTTTTATATAAGAAACAGGCCGTCCTACAACCGAGTCCACTTTGTACAGTTCGGGACATACTTGCAGCTCGACCTTAAATAAGGGGGTACTATTCAGAACGTAGCTCATTATCAAAGACAACTTACTTAGTACTATGGCCTCCGCGTACACAAGAATCATATACACACACTCGTTCAGTAAGACCATATTATGCGGGAATTAGTTATCCTGGCTCCTGACAATCAAGAACGGAAATGACCACATATATATAATATTTATAATGTACAAAAATTCCACCACACATATCTAAAGCAGTGCATTTAGCAAGAAACTATGAGATCGGCTGAAAACCTTACTAGGCAATCCCAGTTTGGAGGAGGCCGTCCCTTTTCCTTAGCAGTTACGTCGTTGCTTTGGTCTTAGATAAAATATTATGGCTTTTTCTTTATGGTATCATTATGATGATAAACAAACATTGGCTTCAGTAAACTAACAATGGCACACCTCTGGTAGCAGCAGTGAACTTCTCTCTCATATTTAATTCCTATAGCCCTAAATTCATATGATAAAACGGAAATCTATGGACAGTTCTTTTCTTTAAAAAGTGTACATCAGTTCATGATATATATATTTAACACCAGCAAAAATACACGCCTTACTCAAACACAGAATATACTTTTAAAATACGAAGGACAAAAAAAAGCGAAAATTGCCTTTAGCACATTTTAAAGGAAAACCCAGAGAAACAAATCAAAACCTATGTTCATATGTAGTTGTACAAGGCGAGATTCTGAAACATTGAGTAATAGTTCATTATGAGACCAGGGCCCCTCTGAGGTATATAGTAACGCCATCCAGCTCAGGTTATTATTGATACGTCTTCGTCTTCAAAAAACCAGACACACTGAGCCGAATAGCCTACAGGACATAAACCCTAATTGCATACAAATTTACATGTATATTTTTACATCTATTTTGACCTGTAAATCAAGACTAAAAAATTAATATTTCATGATATTCAAATTTCTATTCTCATTATGTTCCTCAGTATATAATTCAATGTGTTTAAAAAGCACAAGGCAACGAATGCGGAAACAATAAATACATCGGTCACAGCAATCCTTCCACTTGAGAGTATGTGGCGGTAACAGGACACATTTTGTTTGCAGGGGAATGGAGTTAGTAATGAACAATTTGTTCTTGTTTGCAAAGCATCTTAACTGTTTTCTAGTGGTATACAAAACGATTACATTTTTGTTTTCATCATAGCAATTTCTGTTTGTAAAATCCTGTGTACCGTTAAATTGTGATGGCTACTAATAGATAAGTGAGATTCAGGTGATCTCATCATATTGGGAAGGTAAAAATGATATACAACTACAATATTATGGGAACAGGTTATGCCTTTCTTTTTCAAGGTGCATGAGATTTTTTTTTGTCTTTTCTTTTGGTATTGAAATAAAGATAGCTTACGAATATATATCTTTGGTTGGCAATGTCAAATGACAAAACTCATAGCAAATCTATGCAAACTGAGAGACCATGACCCAAGGCGTGTGTCTGCTCTGTTTCTAGTTGACTTCATCAACGTAGTACACGAGAGATCGTAGGACCCTGGGACCCAGATGTCACAAGGATATGTCAGATGTGGTCAGTGGTTTCTGTACACCTAGATATAATTACAATACAACCACTGAACACTGTACAAATATCCATCTTTGTTTAGTAGTAGAATGCCTGTGTCCGTCGCGAGGCTGAACATGTTTGTGTACACCGCGGTATAGTAAGAGTAGTAGTAGCTGAGTCGCAAACCCCTACGTAGATAGCTGAGCTATTGACATGGACAAAATCATGACATACATATGGCATCTGTTAGAAAAAAACATCACAATGGTACAAAAAGAATAACGTCGGTGTAGATGGTGTTTTTTTCTGTATTTACTGACTTGTTGCTATGTTTTGATGATGGCCACACTGTCATTATACACTACTTCAGACTGGTGCAGTGCCCTCCCTACAACCCGCAGTAAGGACCCAAGCGGAAAACACCACGACTGCCTTCTACTCCTCACACACAAAGTCTCCCACCACTCCGATTCACACTCACCAGCTACACCGTTAACTTGTTCATGGATTTCGTCGTCCGAGTGGAATTAAAGAAGAAGGGTACACACATGAATGGCCAATAGGAAGACGATGCATAATCAGTATCATCATAAATCACTGATACCTCGGCAACAAAATAGACTGTGTATAGACTCGGGGAGGCTGAGCCCGCGGGCGGCATTCCTCTTGGACCATGCCACAATTTTCCGTCACATATTGCTGGGTTTACTGCATGAGGGTAAACGCATACGGCGCCCGGGCAGCTCAAAGTCTGGTCAGTCAGTGTGCGGCGCGACATAGCTGCTCTCCTCACCCAGCGCAAACACCAGACACAAAGACAGCCATTTTTTTTCACCCTTTCGCCAACCCTTGCCTTTCTCCACACTTCCGCTAAATGCAGACACAAAGCAGAGGACTCTGATAGACCTCCTGGCTATATTACAGGATGCTAGAGTACAGAACAGGAGAGGTCTGCCAGCAAGGTGCCGCTACCCTAACATCGGGTTCAAGGACCACTCGCGCTGGGCGGACAATAGAGGCAGCCCTTTTCTTGCTTCTAGGTTTCCATGTGTCATGCGATTGAGAACACTGACCCATGAAAACCAGTACTCGAGGTTGTCCTTACTGGCACACCACTGTGTCTACTGAGGGCAGGCAGGTTCCTCGCTAACATTTTATGCGGCAGTAGCGCTAAGCATACCTTGGGATCTACATGCCAGTAACGCAAACAGCAAAAAGTGTGAAGCCATGTGACCAAACCACCCATGATACCACTGGACTTGCAATTGATTCAGGTTGTGTGTCCCACATCAGAGGGAAGCAGATCTGACGTTACAGTTAATGTTTCTCCATTTGCACCATCATATACAAAATATGCAATAACAATACCAACCTAAATACACTAAGTCTAATAAAATAGGTCACATCATCATAATACAGTTTGTGTGATTGAATATAATTGTATATATTCAAAATAACGATGATGAACAGTCACGTATCATCAACCAACTCATAATCAGATTTCACTTATAAGACCCAAAAAAAAGAAAAAAATCTTTATATATGAACAAATTAACAAAACATGGTAATGTGTGCGGAAGATTTACAAGTACATGTGAAACATGATGGTATAAATTTGCTCTGAAGCGTTTAAAAATTCTTCTTACATGAGTCCATTTCGACCCAGCAAGAAAGACGTGACCTTGTCTAAAGCTTCGCTCTCTTTTATTATGTGATTCAACGTCAATGTCCCTTGGTCCGATATAAAGTTGACTCTTTATTTTCAAAACTAGATACATCACTTACTGGAAATATGAGAAAAACAATTGTAACCAATCGAAAAACTGTGGTGTTATGAAAAAATAGAAATGGGCTTCTTCAAAAAGGAGCGGGTATACTGAAGCGGGAGCTACGGTTGCATGACCTTAATGCTAGTGAGATTTCCACTGTTTTGTGACATCACGGAATAAATGCCATAGACGAACCCTGAGCCATTATTCGATAAATATGCCATACACACCGATGCTGTAATCCAGCAGGCCATAATAATAAAACAAATTATTCGCCAGTTTAATGGCTGACCAAGCAGGTCAGACATTCTTCCTTATGTAATATAACATGTCCTACTGTTTTCGTGTGGTTTGTGAATTTTATTTTGCACGAGACCAAGGGTCATTCAACATCATCACGTGCATTAAAAAAAAGACTGGTTAGGGGTAAACTTGGTGATGCACGATGTTTCCCCCCCATCCCTCCGGAGAGAATACAAATGCACAATTTTGCTCCCATGATTTCCCCACAGATTTATCTTTTTGCGATGAACATAATTTTGTCTTTTATGCATTAAATACCTCCTGAAGGGGTTATCAACAGTTCGTGGATGGGGCCAGCACTATATACAGACCGCCTGGCATCATCATTTGCTCACCTACTTTCTACTAAGTGTCTGTGGAAGCCATGAGAAGCGTTTGGCGAAGCAAATTTCTATTTTCTTTTCCCATTTTCTCAACAGTGGAAGTGTGTGATTCATTCTTGTATATTTGTTTTACTCTGTACACATAAAGTCAAGTAGGCGCCACATATTTATCCAATTCGTTGACCTTTGTATGATAATAGTGGTAATAATAATAATAATATAATGGTAATAATAATGATAATAATTCGTTGCGAACAAATATTACATTGTTATATGACGTCACACCTGACGCTCGAGTAGTGGACTGACGATACATAAAACAAAAGTGGACAGAACTGTGCAACAAGCAAGTGGCGAAAAGTCATTTGACTCTTATTTTTGAACAAGAAGTGGAACAGTGTGGCTAAACTCCCAGCACTCATCCATGTCAACCTCCTGCCCCTATTCGAGCAGTTTTATCATGCAAATAAGATTCTACCTTTGTACGCGCTTTATGAAGGTATACACAGCTTTGATACAGTCGTTGTCTTTTCATTATAAAACAGAAATCACACTCATTCCCAACTCTGCACACCATAAACCAGCCACCTGGCCAGCTCCGGACGATATGAGATTTGTTTTATATATTGTTAACTCCTCTTTTGTGATGCTACAAAAACCAGAGTAAAAACTGATTCAGGTAGGACAGTCAGAGCCCACCATACAGGGCTGGGCTGGGCTTGGTCTATTACTCATTGATCTGGGTGTAAGGAGGTAGCACAGAATATACACATAGTTTACCTTCGTTGTCGACGAACGGGAGCTGACCAGGTGGTGCTTCTCGATTAAGATACAATGTTTATATATAATATATATATATAAAAATGAAACTTTTAATTAGCTATTCATTTCATCTATATAGTTGGGCTATACCGCCTACTTTTTATTTAGTTCATCCCCTTCAAACAAGCCTCACTTGTTAGGCGTCCTCCCAGACCTAGTTTTGACGACTACAATTGAGCGATACTTTACACGACGATGCACCTGACTCTTCCTTTTCCAATAGATTTGTTTTTTGCGCAATCATCAACTAACCAAAGAATATGCAATACATAAGTTATCATAAATCAGCATAACCTTCATGTCATGGAATTTCATGAATTATGTTCAGTCTGTGACCCTTTTTTTCCAGTTAATACATATGCCCTCAAAACTAGGGGCTCGTTGCTTTCTTTGAATTAATTACATTGACTGACCCACACAACAAAGCAACACAACCCACACACAGACTCCACAATGCTACTGTCAACAGTGCACATTCACACAACCAACTTAAAGAACTACGACATCTCTAGGAACGATGATGGCGCCCCCTGCAGTCTAAATGTCGCAACTCGCCCCGCCCCCTAGCTGGCTGAGTCGGTAGCGCCACCTATTTCCTTTCAACTCTCGTGATTTTTTTTGGTTTGCCTATTTAGATTCCCCCCCTTAGCACACACCAACCGAGGCCCCCTAGTGTGTCACAGGAAGAGTAATACTTCTCGGAATGTATAGAGCTAGGGGGCAAGGTTATTTATCCAGAATTTGTCATTTTGCTTCGGTGGTAGTTGTGGTACAGTAAGTACATCTACTTGCGTGGTGGATTCGGACGCAAGTTGGGGTAACTGTGAGAGGATAGGTGGTGTTTAAACTGATGGATGACATTTCTCTCTGCGACCGCGCGAAAAGCACAAGCACGACATTGGGGACAGAGCCCGTGACTGCAAGACATATGTACAAGTGCCGGTTCTTGCATCACTGTCCTCCGCTGAACCGTCCACTGGCAGTCTAAGATATCAACATTGATTCATGAATAGCCATAACTAGACAGAACTAAGTTCCCCCAGTAAGACATTGTCCACGTAGATTAAAAAAACAACCTGAATTATTGTCGGAATAGTTTGGTTTTTGTCCTTTTTACAAAATGATCTGCGGATATTACTATCCGCAACAACATAAAATCACTGAAAAGCCTTAGTGGAGAGAACCATGGCCATACGTGGGCTATGTTGGAAACTCGGGTACTTTAGTACGTTTAATCATTACATAATTCTGGAGCCATGAGTCTTAATGACCAGTGCATTCTCTGTCTCTCAGGAGACAAGAGCATGGTCCTGTAGCCTGGCGCAACTCGTTCACTGCCAAGGAGAGTCAAGAAAGTTCAACGCGGCCTCACTCTTATATGGGACCAGGAAATGTGGGTGCTGTCTGTACATGTTCAAAGAACACTCACACTGGAGCTGACAATAGGCTGCACTACGTTTCTATGTACACTGTCTACCTATGAAGGTATGGGCTGTATTGCTATATATAGTATACAAAGTGTAACTTTTCTGACGCGGTCATAATTAATGAGACTGCATCAGACTCATAGGTGAAAGGACTTGTCCCAAAGGACGCTTCCCATTCGGTTTGTGGACACCCATGGACTTCTTGTTAACACTGACTGACAGCCATATAAACTTCATGGAAAATTCCTGTGCTACAAAAAATGTCTGTACAACCCTCGATTCAGGATATTATTTTTTAGTAAAAGAACAGATATGTGTTCACTACAAAAACGGCAAAAAACTCAAAAAGTGGGTTCGGGGCTGCAGGTGGTAAACAATGGAAGAAGCGGAATCCCTTTTGTGTTTTATATATGGCTTGAAACTGGACTGGTTGGGTACCAAAACAGAAAAGGTTCACTGCTTGATTTGCTGCATTGAAATGGAAGATCTTCTGTATTTTTAGCATGGTTTCTTCGTTGTTCTCCCTCTGTAGATTACCTGCTACTACACACACAACACGCTATACACTGACATTCATATGGCTACGGTTTCCTGAGAGGCTTCCGAGGTCAGGCCTGCATCGAGGACGCGAGTGCCGACTGAGGTCCTATGGAAACTTTTCTCCATCCAACTCACTCCATGCAGCGCACAGGTTTCGGGTACAGTCACTTTAGGAAATATGTTCAAATGAAGAATAACAGCCACGGATTACGGATTAAACCCTTACAAAAAAAATACACAATTAGGATATGCATAAAGTACCAACCTTTACACGAAACATCGTGTTCACAAAGATCTGCAGTTTCTCTGGGTTATTATTATATTTTTGTTCACAGGCCATTATTAATCCTGGTCAGTGATGAAGACAAAAGAAAAGTCCCCATTTTTGTTTCACCATAATTTGTGTCTTTCTGAAGCTAAACCACCATAAATCCTGGTATGCTGGGGAGATGAATTGGGATACTTGTTGTTAAGGCATCACTGTCAAGATCTGCTCACTACCAGACTGCTCGAGATGGATGTAGTCCAATGCCACCGACCCCTTTGTTCATCTCATCTAAGCCGTGTGCACTGGCAGCAGTATCTGTCTCCGGTTTTACAAACTTTCCCCAACTCAACCTTGTCGTAATAATCCAACCCCTGGCGTGCTGTGTGGAAGAGAACTTGCTTCGCAGGCCTTCGATATCTCCTCCAGCATGGGAGAGAACTTGCTTCGTAGGCCTTTGATGTCACCTTCAAACTCGAACTATTCCAGCGGTCATGTCTGCGTGGCATAGATGCTTACATGAAGACTCTCGGCGTGTAGCGTTTCATATCTAAAGCCACAATATTGAAAGTAGGTGTTCGCAAGAGAGCGAGCTGCAAATTCCATTTGAGGGAGGGGTTCTGTTCAATTTTCACACTAGGGATACACTCCTAGGACTGATGGTGTGTAGCCAATGCTGAGATTCGTTTAATATTGAGATTATGGACTGTTAATCTAAAACCAAGATGGGAGGATCCCACACCCTTCCAGAACTGCATTCAATAGCTCTAAATAGAGTGTCAATGAGTGCGAACACAAAGTGTGTCCATCTAGATCAACTATGTATATTCCAGAGAGGGAAAATAATAGGAAAAGAAACCGCTTGAA
This sequence comes from Alentia gelatinosa, assembly GCA_950022655.1. NCBI lineage: Eukaryota > Metazoa > Annelida > Polychaeta > Phyllodocida > Polynoidae > Alentia > Alentia gelatinosa. The sequence continues at coordinate 24,571,135 of OX465584.1, read as the reverse complement.
CCAAAGGAAAGGGAGCCATGATATGGTCATTGCTTCACTGTGTTCTCAGGATGCTGATCTTTATATTAATCTTCCAATGTCTTTTTTTTTTGTATTTTTTTTTTTGTCTTTATGTTTTTGGGGGTATTGTTGGTTCACATTCTTCCCCTATCAGCGCGTTTGGTTTTGTTCTTCTGTATTGTGTGTGCCGGCGGCGAGCGAGTCGAGCAATATCTCCTGGGTAGATGTGAATCATTGTATATCACTGTGGGATCATCTAAACACTATCGAATATGGACTGGAGTAGTAGACCCGGCGGCAGTGCTACCAGGGCGGTGTGTGATGGTGGTAATAATGCGTCGTAACGGTCCTACGCAGGACCCCCCGGAGGAGGGGCCATAGGAGGCGGGCAGACAAGAGAGAGAGAGGGTTGCGACTGACTCTAGGATCATGGCCAAGTATTGTTCCCAGTCGTGTTCAAGCCGTGGCCGTCGTAGCTAGGGGGGTGGTGCTCCGGGTGGTGGGGCGGGGGCGGCTGCTGCGGGTGGTGCTGAGAGTGTGCGGGCAGGGGCGAAGTGGAGGCGACGGGCGGGGTGGGCGCACCGCCCGGGTGGTGGCCCGGTGTTGTACCCGAGTGGTGCAACTGCTGCGAGTTGTACAGTTGGCTGTGGTCGTGGTGGCCCGAATGCGCCGGCGGCGGCTGCGGCACCGGCTGCTGCGTTTGCATCTGATGGTGGGATGGGTAAAACATGGACATGGTGCCCATATTTTGTGGTCCATTCATCAGTCTGTACATAGGCTGTCCATAGGGCATCTGCGCCCCTTGCGGATCATACGGCGATGACCAGAACTGTGAGAAGCCGGGCAGGCCGCTGGCCGCCGCCCCGGAGCTGTTGGCCATATTTGACAGGTTCGGTGACATGTTCATATTGGGTGTAAACTGAGGCATCATCATCGGCTGGCCTGGGTAGGGCGGCATACTGGGCATGCCCATGCCCGGCATGCCCTTGTTGGGCATCCCCATCATGGATCCCGTGGGCGTGTGGTTGTCCCGTTTCGGAGGCTCACTCTTCTTCTTCTGCTTTGGCTTGTTCAAATCGGATGCATTCAGGCCTGTGACTTTCAAGTACTCTTGTAGAGCTTCGTCGTAGTCTGCCTGTAAAACCATAAAAGAAAAGACATGTTAAAGACAACGGTTTTTCTATGGTGTCCAATTATTTTTAGTTTGTACTTCATATGTATAAACGTTGTTTCCCCACAAACTTTACAATTATAGATAAGTTACTTCCATTCTTACTGGAAGACAGATAAGTAAGCACTTTTGAGATCCGACAGCAAAGACGCGTCTTCAACTATGATAACTAAAGTGCTGACATCCCAACAAAGAGTGACATATCGTACAGCAAGTATAATGGTAGTATATCTATCTAAACATGACTAGGAGAAAATATGCGGACAAGTATACAGAATGTATCTACAGAAGACCTTCAGTGAGTGAGGCGCATCCGGGCCAAACCAAAGAGGTCCGAGTTGCAGGGTGGTCCCCAAACTGGGTGCCCTCCTATCGGGGTTCTACTGTATGTTTCCCTCGCTGTCGAGGATCATGACTTCATTACCATTTAACTAGATTAATCGCATGTACTTCAGAAACATGACGGAACCAGAAAGCACTGTTAATATGACTTGTATTTGTATCTAAGGTTTATCACTTTGAGGTACTGCACCAACTGATACAGGCCCTTAGTGTCCAATTTAAACAGGCACGCAAGCAGGTAATCTTGGATTAGCAAGCACTCGTCGACTCAGTTCGTATCCACAGTATTTAAATATGCACTACATGCAATCCACTTTGAACGAGGGGAAGGACCTTACAAAGGTGAATTTTAATTTTATCTTTTTTTTGTCTATTATTAGTAGAAACATTTATGCCAGTTATTATCCGAAAGTTTTTGTCATGATCGTCACAAGGAGTAAAAGGTGTCTAGTCTATCAAACATGGCGTATGAGATTGTCATTAAACCCTATTGACCATTATTCATACGAGGTATACCGTTTTGTGATATTCCATAAACATTCTCTTTCATCATATGATATTTGAAAGCTAGGATGTCAATTAGAGATGAGATTTAAAGATGTTATATAATATCCATTAAGCACATAAGGCAGCGACATCTACCACAGATTCTGACCGATCCGATCGCTGATAATAATCGGGAACAAAAATGTCGCTGTCTTATACCCTCCTGATCACACCTCCCCGATCTATAACCTCGTAAAACCATCCGTTTTAAATCAAAGAGAGCAGCTGGGAGCCGGGTCCTGCTGGGCCCCGGGCTGGGCGACATACCCTCATACACGTATAATTCAAAGTTTAATAACTTCAGTTCTGTTTGAGATATTGGAAAACTGTTTCCAGATCTATAATCAGATCTGTCTCCCCTATAAATCGATGTATGTAGGATGTAGGGATACAGACCATCGCTATTTAAATGGCCAACTCAGAATCGGGAACAGTTGATGAAATGCGTACAGCAACAAGTTTAAGGTCGGGCAGAGTTAGTCATTACCCCCATGATAGTAATGCCCAACCTGATTATAATCAGGTCTGAGAATTGGGTAAAGCGACACGATTCTGACTGACCTCTCGATCCGTCAGGTAAGGGTATGATCGGGAACAATTGGTGTGTCGCTGCCTTCTAAGCTTTACATGTCAGGGCTCATAGTTGGGTTATTGCAAAAAGGTTGAATTAGACATGCCCTCTAGCAGATGACGAGGGGACTAGTGTTAGTCTAAGGCAGGATACCAGCCTACCTAGGTTTCCCCAAATCAAAGAGCTGAAAATATTCAGTGCAAAGATTGAACTTGTTGAGGTGTGCACATTCTCAACCTATTAGCTGAAACTTTAGATTGAACAGAAAGAGTTGTTACTGAGGCTCAACAATGCAGAGTCTATATGAATTCATGGATACTTCAGGTGACATGTGAACGTTTCTGGAATATTTGGGTAAGAATGGTTTCTTTAAGTTCATTAATATTATCTTTATTGAGCGTTAGCCACATGCTTATATATACTGCCTAAGTCAGGGAGAGGTTGTATAGATTTCAGCATGCTAGAAAAATCATCCATTCACTGTATGGGTGTCAACTCTGTGACAGTGGAAAAGGTGCACAGGGCCAGTGTCTCAGGATTTTAGAGGCTCAGTTGACCATGCATGACCAATCACTAGATACCAAAATACCTCAGTCACACACTGGTGCTTCGTATACTTTGATCCTCTGTAGAAAAGCAGTTGAAATGTTAAACTGACTGGGTGCAGATGGGTTACAAAAAATGATCCATAGACTGAAAATAACCCAACCATTCTAATAAATTTTTTGATGATTCCACGCTCATTCATCAATGATGAGCATAGCATTTACTCCTAGTTTCTTGAAGAAGTTGAGTACATAACCTTCTTACAGACAAACGGTTAAAAATCAACTGAAAAGTGGAAGTAAACCCCTGCACCTTAAGGAATAGAGATGACATGTCTGTTATATGCAGGGTATGAAGTCACACATACATACATGATCAAATAAAATGATCATACAAGTGACTCAGTTGAAATATAGCCTCCTTCCCATTCGTATCGCACATTTAGATATAAAGTGGCATGTGCATTGGAGATTTTATGTCAGCATACTTGGGATAAAAAAGTTTCTTTATTGCTTTTTAGACAAAACGTGGCAAAGACACCTGTAGCTCAGCCAGAAAAATAAATTCTGTCAGGTCTATTAGACATGTGGTTCGAGGCTACATCTATTACACATTGAGCACATAGATTTGCCATATTCCCGTTTAATAATTTCAGTTCTGTTTGAGATATTGGAAAACTGTTTCCAGATCTATAATCAGATCTGTCTTCCCTATAGATCGAGGCATAATACTTGTATGTAAGATGTCGGGATACGGACCATCTTCTTAAATCTTATGTACCTTCTCGTGGTATCTCTTGGGGAAAATCAACCAAGTATATGTGGATCTTTCTTATCTACATCTTTGTAGGTGATAAACGTGAGTTTCATCTCAGTAGCAGACCAGTCCAGTTATGACTCAATCTGCGGCAAACGGTTGATGTTCGAGCTGACCTGACGAGGCCAGAGATGCCTGCTGTCTATGCCAAATCTATTTTGCCAGGTTGTGCAATGTTATATAAAGGCAGGGCCCACTCCGGGGTGGTCAGCTGGCTGATGCTGGCTATCTGTGAGGCTGGAGTCACTCTGCTCTAATCACCCCACTCTCTGGTGTGTTAGCAGACATTTCTAGTTGTTCTGCTACACAAGCATCCCACCCTGTGAGGCGCTGAACTGTTTCTTATTGTGTTTTGTTATAGTATTTCAGAAGCATTTCATGAAACTGATCCCTGAAGAAGGTATGTCTTATACTGAAACATGTTGGACTTTATCTTATCTAGTTAACTCATCTCATAACATGATATGGAATGCTGACCATGAATAACACTTGTTCACGACAATCCTATCAGATGTTTTTAGTTCTTAAATTTAATCATTTCGATCTTGGACATAACCATTAAACCTCAGTTTTTTCTGCTGCCACTTGATTGAAAGTCAGTTAGATGCCTTCTCTTTAAAGGAAATATTGAATATGGTACGGTAACATAATGTCAAGGTGACACAGTTATGGGAAAATAAAGTCTTCCTCTACATCATGTGCGATTTGAAACCGAAACTTCACTTGGTAAATTGCACTTGAATTAGTTGTTTGTATTAATCAAGGAATGACATCATTTCACCCCAGAATGGATTTTTATCCAGGAACCGTCTTTCTCCGTTGATCTCATTTATATTCTTTGTGAAAATGAATTCCATTTTATCACCTCTTTATCTTTTTTCATATACAAGTGTTTACTATCTGAAAGACTTTCGCAAACATTAACTAGACTCTGAAGCGATCACGTCTACATTTCATTAACTAGACTCTTTGCTAAAAGTATATGCCACTTCTAAACAGATCATGCTAAAACCCTCGTGACACTAAGTATAGACATGCACCTGCATTTGTCCACTTTCAGAAATATCCTTACCCCCCCACCCACCCCTATCACTCCACCACTTCAAAGAGTGATGACAAAGCCCCCATTTATACAGATGCAGATGGTAAGACAATGGCAGGTGCGGGGGAGTGGCAGGCAGGAGGAAGGAGGGTTGGGAAGGAGGGAGGGAGGGGGTTCTTTCCACGTTAACTCCTCCTTCAATTACAGCGTACTCACAACATAAACATTGTGTGCTCAGAGTAAATCACTCGCCAATCCCTAGAATCTTTATGTCGTCAACATTTAATAGCCTGGCGTGGCTGGTGTTGTACGGCCAATCTCTTGGGCACCTTTAAGTTAAGGCTCAGTGCGTTCCCCGCGGGCGGCCCGGGGTGCAAGTGGGGTCAGTCAGGGCGGCCGGGGAAGCCACCCGGCGCGGCCCGGCGCAGGCCTCAGGGCGCCCCGCTCGCCGCCCGCCCCACACATGGCTTCCTGGGGCCATAACTCGGCCGCTCGCCACCAGCCGGCAGCACGGGCGCGCCTCGCCGCCGCCCGACATGCATTATGAGCGATGACAAAGCAATATGAGGAGGAGGAGGAGGAGGAGGAAGAGGGGGAGCGCGTTCGGCGAGTGAGCCAGCGTCCCAGCGCGTCATGTGACTCGATTTGCATATCAATGGAGCGGGCCTGGCACTGGCTGAGCCCGGAGCGAGGCTCGGCCGTGCGCTGGTGTAGCATGGAGGTGGCGGCCGATCGCTCTCTCTGGCCGCTGGCGGGGCCGTGCGGGCGGCGTGGTCGTGGTGGTGGACGAGCTGCCAGTGGCGGCAGCAGCGGCGAGAGGCGTGGCTGCGTTCGGAAATCGCCACCCCTGAGAACTGGGTCAGCGCCGGGGGAGGCGCCGCGGCCGCCCGCAAGGTCAACCACTTGCTGTCGCCGTGAGCCATTACGGCCCAACAGCCGGGGCCGGCTCCCCGCCTGCTTCCGGTATCTCCGTCGCCCGCCCACCCGCCCGCCCGCCAATTAAAGACAAATTAAAAGGGCCCGAATACCGCCACGGTTTGTCTCCCTGCCACGTTATCAAACATGCTACCGGAATTAACTAAGGGGATTCAATTACATCAAAAGTGCAGCAGTAATTTTTTTGTTTTTTTAAAACCTTTTGTATTACTTAAGGAGATATGATAAATCCTGTCATTGAAATTACTATGAGAGGGAGAGTGTATTTCATTTTATTTGATAAATACCAATTGGAACGAATAGCTTGACTTAATACCGAGGAAGATCTCAATTTGAATCTCTTACCCTATTGACTAGCTTATAATAAATAAATCTGAATTTTCAAGGATGTTAACATACGTAAACCTGCCCTTGGTACACAGTGCATAAATCCGTGACTCCTGCTAAGATCACCAAACAAACGCGTATAAATTTAGCAATACACATCAATATAGATATGTCAGCAATGTGAATGCGAGAGATATTACTGGTTGTTTTGAATAGCTGACCGAGTCAACGGTTGGCGGACGAGGCGTGTAGAAGTGAGGGTTGCTCGGATCATGACGACCATTGACGTTACGTCAAAGCATACAACACGTGCAGATAGCGCCCGTCCCAAATCATTATACAGAGGTCACTATCATTGTTTCCTACAGGACGTGGTGTAACATTACACAAATACAGGTAATGGCGATATCGACACAGGCCCGGCGACCCGCCTGCTGTTTGACCAGGTCACCGTCAGAGACCAACAACAGAGCAACCACCAACGCAGAAACACACCAAATTACAAGTCTTACTTCTAATTTGATAACTTAATAATGGATCATGAGAGTATAGCCCATGCAATTATGTTAGAAATAATTAAGAAGGACTATTAATTGACAGTAACGTTTACAGTTTGCTGCGTCTCTGGACTATATAATTGCTAGTTCCCTGATGTGTGTCATGTCCCGTCAGTTCTGCTCTCGTCAATTACGTTTAATTCCAGCAGTTATGATCGAGTGGTGAATACGGCAGTATTATCAACATGTACGAGTTAAGGGTATGCGGGACAATGTCTCTGGACGTGTCCTTTCCCCGGAGTTTGATTATTCCCACTTCTCCTCGAATAATACACACCAGCCTGTATTACTTCCAGTACACCACGTTAACACTGTATGAGCATGTATGTACATGTACACCCCGATTTCAACCTGAGCGATCACCACTTCCCAAATCCGGAGATATCCCTGGCCTTCTCAACCTACATAAAATATTTATTTGACTTCGTTTTTGTGAACAGAAAAAAACCATCATCTGTTCCAAGAAAGAGAGGGGCAGACAGAGCAAGGTCAAATGTACTTTATACAGCGTAGTGAGACTGGTCATTAAATGGTTTTGGTGTGAGACCAGTAGAAAGTGTGTACAAACTTGAAGACCATCTTAGATATAAGATGGCCTGCCTCTATGGCTAAGAACCAATTCTCTGGTTTATGGGACCCCTATTTCTCACGTGTCTGAGGGTGTTATATTATTAGTCAGGTGGGGACAGGGCGGGGGGTGGGGTGTGAGTGGTGGAGTGGGTGAAACTCGATCACAGGTAGACGGTGAGGGAGGCCGGCCCGCCTTACCTGGCCGCCGATACCTGTGTTTATGGGATTAGGAGCAGGGTTATACAGGCTACGGTTTACCGAGCGCCGACGACACGGCCAGCCACCGACACCATTTTAATTCCACGCCACGTGACGCCCTGCTTTATGTACATGTAGACATTCAGCAGTCCCACTTGAAGAACTCACCTTAAAACTTGAGTTTACAGTTAAGGACGATCGGTGGAGAAGTCACCCAACACGATGAGTGCGTCCCATACACACCCCTCCTGTGGTTACACTTAAACAATTTTAGAGACCAAATCCACACGGCGAACACTCATAATAGCTAATATCTGCTTTCAATGAGTAAACTCAATCATTTGGCTTTTAGCTACACCCAACATGTTATTATATCTGCAATTTCTATGACGAGTAATTTTCACAATTTCTGTGATAAAGTTACCTTCAAATAATCCTTCTGTGAGTCATTCCCAGAACTTGCTGAGAGCATAGACTTAAAGCATACACTCACTGTACCACAGTATGGTGTAATGGTTGTGGTAAAGGAAACAGAGTCATAAAAGTGACTCAATGTGTACAAATTAGCAACGTGACTAGGCCTGGCTGTCCTCACTCATAGCCAAGGTCTAAATACAACATCCGATAACTGCAAGCGTACGAGCTAACATGTACACTGTGTTCACACAAAAAATCATTAATACACCTGCCTGTTATAATTATTTTCAAACACAGTGGTTGAAGTTATAAGTCAGGCCCAGGAGTAACCTTTAGTAAAAATCTGTATGACATTAACCGTATGACATTCAGGGAACTCGCAGAGGGAGTGCGTGCACAATCATAATTCTGTCTCTCTCGTGGTGAAAGACTGCGCCTGGTGTGTGTTGTGTGTGGACAGTGGCGAGTACTCTGCCTGTATGTGTGTAGGGGTAGAGAGGCGCCAGTTGTCTCATGCTGCAGTCGTGTTTCAGTGCCCCAGCAGGGTGTACACTCACTACTAACTCATTCTACACACGTGTGCACGGGAACAGGCCCATCTGTTCATATAACTAGCAAATCAGTCTACACTCAAACCTGCAATTTGTAAGCTGGGCAGGGGTTAAAAACTCGCAGTTGTAGTTGTGTGTGAATACACATCTTAAAACGCCTCTCCGTATCCTAGACTTGCCATACAAATGAAAGAAGTGGTTTCTTTTTGCTGGCAAGGACACCAGTTTTAAAAGTTAGTGTTGTCATTACGTTGAGGTACCATGATGTGTCATTTCATATCCAGTCTGATATGAAATCTCGTGGCAAGAAATCTTCATTCAAATCAAGGATATGTACACACATAATATAAGTGACACAGCCTTAAGTTCGACTTTAATATTCTGCACTTGATGACATACAATGCACTTGGAATGTAAGTTGTTATCATTTTGGAGCGCCTGACAAAGGTCAAAAGGGCAACCAATACACGTCAGATTGGCACTCAAGTGCCGTTCAATTGGCTCGGTAACAATCCAATAAACCAATCAGAAGACATCCTTTCTGGTAGAACACGTTAAGTCATGAAAAATTATGTTTATATTTTGTCTTAGAAAATTAAATAGACGAAGAACTATAAAGGACATTGGTGGCTATAAATCCCAACTTCCTAGGTCCCCCACTACTCACACAATTCTGTGTAATCTCATCTAAAAATGAGGCATTTCACCAACTCCACAAATACAAGTTGTTTTGAAATTTCAATATCACTTTTACTTGTGATATTATACCTCAATTGTTAGAACAGTTTAGAAAACATGCACCAACTACGCTATGAATGGTTTATCTTAGCAGACTTAGCAGTAATGTTGGAAAAATGAAATATTCTATAGGAGCACATAAGCCTACTCTATTGGCACAAAGAGGACTGTGGGTATTGTTTCATATACAACATCATTTCAGTGTGACGATCGATGTCTTCATCCTTATTCTATAACATTTACCTTTGAGCCATTACAAAACCACCTCCCTATTGGATTTATCTGTAAGAGGGAAGCTAGTGGGGACACTATTTTCAAATGGCTACCATAAAATCTAACAACGTTGTCAATAGATTAGTGTACCAAAGATCAAGACTGAATAAATGCATGCGTATGAATATGTTCAAGTATGCATCGTTTTGTATCTGATCAAATCGTTTCAAAACATCGTAGAAGGATCGTTCACTTATTACTCTACAAAATATGGTGTTTTAATGCTTTGATATCACTTTTTTTTCCATTTTTTTTTTGGGGGGGGGGGAGGGGGGGGGTGTGTGAGGGGGTGTGTGAACGGAAGTGTTTCTTGTCAAGTTTCTTTTTATCTTATGATAACAGATATGAAATTGCATTCATCTTCTCGAAGGGAAATTCACAGCCTGGATTTGTAGGTAAGTCTAGACGGTCGAGTCTAAGTAATTAACTAAATTCATGGATATGGAGCACTGTAGACAATATCCTGTCAAACAGTGTAGATGACCGTTATTAACATTCATGAGCATGTATGTTCGAGCTCTGATGTTAATATATTCATATCTTTAAATATTGACAACCTGGGGCCCGTTGAATAAAGTTCGTACATTTATGCGGCTGGACGATAAGACAAACAGGACGATGCACGATAATTTGCACGATATTTCGTCCGCCGCGTTGAATAAAACATCTCGTAGAAAAATGTCATTGTCGTTCGTAGAATCTAGCCTATAATTGACCCATATCGGACGATAAAATATCAAGCGTTTTTCTGAAGATCCATGTATGAAAACAAGTGACTGAAATGCACTCAGAGTTAGATATACAATATCTAAGCGATGGGTGAACATGATACTCATGTAATTTATGTAGAATTCAAAATGTAAATATCCCTGAGGTGTTGTGCCAAAGGAAAGATAAATTGAACGATTTATGACATCCCCGACGATAATTTGTGTAGGACATCTTTTTATTCAACGCCTATAGAGTTCTCACATTTTCTCTCCTTTGTTCTCAATTCATTCTCAATATATTCTAGAGTATACAATTTATTCTCATGTTGTATATAAACACAGATACATAATCCCGTTCGATTTGTATTAATTAAATGTGTATACTATTAACAAACAAGCTGTAGGACAGCCCTTGAGGTGTCGTACAATAAGATCGTTTTGGACCATTTATGACGATACGATCTTTTTTTATTCAACACCGTCAGAGGTAGGACAAATTATCTTATCGTAGAATTGACTATTCCATAACATACGATCTTTTATTCAACGCTGACCGACAAAGGAAAATTGTACGACATCGTAGAAAAACCTACGAACTTTATTCAACGGGCCCCTGGTATAATCAACCAGTATGTTCTCGCTAGGATAACAACTCGACCCAGGATATCACCAAAATGTGCCTCCAATCTGGACATTGTAAATGTATGTAAACACTCGTATATTTTGTATGATAATATCTTTATATAAATATAGAAAATGTTCTATATGCAAGTCCCTGGCAGTTTCAGTTATGTACAGTGTGAGGTGTATAGATCTAAATGTATGATTTTTATGATGTTACACGTCTATTCTATAGGTATACATCTCTGACAACTATTAAGATGCACATCTGTACAATGTGTCCCCAGTATCTCGATCACTTGGTGTACACACTCGCTTTTAGCCACGTCTCAATAGTGTCTATCTATAGTAGGCTCTCGTAAAAGCCTCGTGTGGCAGAATAGCAAACGGGATAAGATGACATCACAATATGGTAGCAAGAAGCGGATTACAAGCAGAGCCACTAAATCTGGATACACATATTTTGGTCGCTGTTCCGGGCCACATCCACTCATATCCCCCACACCACCAAGGACGGTTTGGTGTGACAGGGAGACCGGGGTGTTAGCACTGGTGTAGCGCCGGGGAGGTCGTGCTCAGTCAGGGAGTCCCCTCTCAGGAGGGTGGGTGGTGTGAAGCCAGCAATATTGTGTGTATGTGTGTCGGGCAGGAGAGGGAGCTGGAAGACTCCGCTGGGAGAGCTAGCAGCAAGTCCTTTGTGGCCGGTGTGAGTCACCAATCACCGGCGCGCAGTGATCCACGACACCGAACCACCGACGACCATGACGACACAAAGACACGCTGGCTCACTGTGACAACACACTGACGTCGACACTGACGTCACGCCTTCCATGACGCGCCACAGCTACGACGTACGTGTGACGTGTAAAAGGACGACGTATGACATCATGCATCGAATCTTCAGTGATAGGTGTCCTCGTGACGTTGCTGTGCACTGTGACAGGGACACATTGACAGTGACACCGCAGTCTTGTGACAGTTAACATCCACGTGCATGAGTCGAGCGCTCACTAGAGGTGGCCTCAATCTAATCCTCGCTTTATGATACCTCCCTGTTAGAGGACACGGCAAGGAAATGTTTTATCCATCCACTAAGCTTGATTAGATAAATATGTTTTTGTAAAACCCCTTGCTGAACTTTTGGGTCTTGTCTTGTTTTACTCCATAGCAACATAATCCAAAAGGTCATCATATCACAGCAATATTGAGAGGATCGACAGTGAATCACAATGGCATGCCCTAGACGGGAAACATGCATTCCGCGAGTCGTACTTGTTTCAGTGAGGGTGACGAGTGTAACACCACAATACACTCTCCTATTACAAGTGTTATTGACCTAAATCACACTCTTACTTACTTCTTGATGTCGCCTTTTAATGGTATTCTACAGTGATGACCTATATCATTATGTAACCTCTATAAAAGCTATATCTATATCACATTCTCTGTATATTTTACGAAGGCCTACATTACGCTATTTGGCATCATTGGTGATGACTAATGATAGACAACTATCTAACCTATATATCAGAAGAAAAAAACGAGAAGAAAATGTCCAACTCGCTAACCTATACATAGACATATCATACACCTATTTACCCTTGTTGATGGTTACATAGCTCTGTGTAAATATACCAGATTACTCTACAAAGTATTTTGACCGACGCTACACAACTCTGTAACCTATATACATGTGTATATCACCCAGCTCTCTAGCCTTGTTTATGGTATCCTCTACCCATGACGATGGCCTATACTAGACCACTCACTAACCTAGATATATAATACATATCATCTGCACGTAGGTATCATCTTACTCTACCTTAAATGATGGCCTTTATCGCACAAGTCTAACCGTGATATCGGCTTATCACATGACTATACAAGAGGAAATGGGATATGCTCTCAAAAGTATTCCTGGAAACAGTAGACGTTCCTGTGGCATTGCAAGGAGTGCTTCTGGGATGTATTGACATCTCATGCACTTTCTGATACAAAGAGCAGCCTATTGTGGTTGGCAAGGGACATGGCTCGCCCCACATTAAGGGATGTTTTAGCTGTATGGGCACACGTTGTATTACTCTCTACCCATGATGATCTCCACCCAACCCTTGATGATGCCCCATTTCACAGAACTCTGCGCTACCACTGATGATGGTGGTGATGGGCCATGCCCTACAACTGTGTACCCTTTCATCGAAAACGTACAATTCTCTATATTCTGTATGTAGGTTTATATCACACTGCTCTGTACCCTTGATCACCCTACATTCGTAACCCCTCTGCCACTGCCCTAATACATTAGCGGGAAAGGAGACCTAAATGGAACCAATCTTAATAACAAGGTCCAAAGTTTTACTGGTGAAATATTTGGTCGTTTTATTTAACGCCCAGTCAACCAATACAGGTTCTTTCAAGACTTTCTCAAGGTTCAGCTTGTCTCACTGTTTTTACACCACAAGGGTGATGATCGGATCTATGCGATGAATTCAGGTAGATATCTCACCACTACATATTTACTGAAGTGAGATTTATTTTACTTCCCAAACTAAATAGACATGGTATGAGAAGGATTGACCTTTGATATTGCAGTAAGTCTACCACTGCTCGGGGTGAAGGGGAAACGTGGCTGCAGTGGAACTCGAACCCATGGAGTGCCACAAGTTTGGGATTAAGAGTGTTTGATGGTTGGTTTGATCTAACGTCCAGTGAACCATTACATGTTCTTATCACACTTTCTCATGATTCTTTTATACCACAAGGCTGGTGATCAAATCTATGTAATGAATTCAGATAGAAATCTCACCCCTACACATCTACCAAGGTGAGACTATCTTGACTTCCCACACCACATAGAAATGGTACGAGAAGGATTGGCTTTTGATATCGCGGTAAATCTACCACTGCTGGGGATGATGGAGAAGAGTGGCTGCAGTGGAACTCAAACCCACAATCTTGGGATTACAAGTATTGTGCCTTAACCACTGATCTAACTCCCAACCCCGATTAAGAGTGTAATCAATGTCGTAAGAATAGGTTAAGAGTCTATAATTCTATTTACCATAGAAAGATTATCATAGAAAGAAATACTTTGGTTTTTGTAGTCCAGTGCTCTTTACTACTGAGCCAACTCCCCATCCCTTACTGATAAAATTTTGATTAAAGAATTATTCCTGAAGTTTCCTGCCCGAATCAGTACGGGAGTGCAGGTCACTCTGTATCTCACTTGATCCGTCCATGAACATACAAAGCGGCTACCACTGGCAGGTAGTAAAGTAAACAAAACCCCTCAGTTATAGAAACTCTCGAACCTAAAAATGGACACTTTCAGTAAATCAACAAAAAAAGGGAAAAAATCCAAAATTTATATCAACTCGTTCACCTGGCCCTGGGCATTGGGAACCACCTAACAAATCTATTTTCATTAAATGATTTTTAAGCAGTTGATGGCTTTCGTTGCTGTTTTTTAACGGCGGCTAATGTAACGAGTCTGTTGGCAGTTATCAGACGATGTTACAGACTGATGAACCGCAAATTAAAAAAAGATCCAAACAAAATCATAACACAGTAGTACTATAGTATAAACTATCAAAAGGTAAACATAAACACTGGCATCTGATAATCCCTACGTCGTGGTGGCTGGCGACGGTCCGTCACAATTTGTCACTGTCGAGCGGTTGTAACCCGCCGCGCGCCCGCCCCCATCTGCCCGCCGCCCGCCACGACTGATCGCGTATTTAGCCGCCGCTGTCAGCGCTTCCGCAGCCCCCTTCCTATCCAACACGCCACCCCCACCTCCTTACCACCAGCCAGGCCGCGCCGTGCGTGCCTGCCCTCCCCCCCCCCCCCCTCCCGCCGGCCGCCCGCAGGCCGTGCACCACGGGGCTGATTGTGGCGGGGCGTCGCCGAACGCGGCCGGCACCGGGGCGGGGTGTTATGATGGCGTGTAGGACACGGATCGGGCCCCGATCGCCGTTCGTCATGTTAGGTGTTTGTCGGCCGGGGAAGATGCGGTGAGGAGGGGTGGAGGAGGTGGGGGGTTAGTGGAGGATGTAGACACCCCTCCTTCCCCCCACCCCTCCGGCCTCCGGCGCCCGCCCGCCAGCCACCCGCTACTACTCGCCACGAGAAGGATGGCGGCGGCGGCGGCGGGGGGCGGCCATATCACACCAGCCGTCATCATGCCCGCCCGGCTCGCCCGCCGGGCCGGAGACGAGCCCGCCCCGCCGCACGCCATGATGCGCCCCGGGCCGCCAAAGGGGTTGGGCAGGGTGAGCCCGGGGGGCCCGCCCCTTACACCACTCTACTACCCCGCCTACCGCAGCCAGCCCTACTCCTTCTCCTCCCCACACAAACACCCACACACACACGTAAAGCCAGCCGGTGGCTGCCTTGTCTTGGCGGGGAACAAGTTGATTAGTGGCCGTTCACGGGCCGTCGGGCGGGCCACCTTCCCGCCAGGCTCTAATTCGGCGCGGGCCAGAGAGCGGGGTGGCGAGGTGGTCCTCGGCGGTGCTGGTGCTGGTGGTGGGGATGAGGGGTGGCGGCGGCGGTGGTGGTAGGAGTGGTGCTGACGGTGGTGCGGGTGGTGGTGGCTGGGGGTTAGGGTGGGACGCATCCCGCATTGCGCTGACGGCGGTAGCGGTAGTAGCGGTGGAGGGGAGAAGAGGAGGAGGAGAAGGAGGCGGCCGACAGGGCTCTCCACAAGGTGAACTCTACCAGAGCGGCGGCGCGGCGCAGCGCCTGAGAGGGGGTGGGGGTGACGTCCGTAGCGGCAGGCCCGCGGCTCGCTGCCTGCTCTCACCACCTCCCCGCTCCGCCTCCTCACACCTCCGGGCGCCGGGCGACCCGCGGGGCGGCGCCGGGCGGGCCGGGCGGGCCGCGCATGATAAACAGGGCAAGGCGGCCAGCGGGCTGGAGGGGGTGGCACGGGGCCCGGGCCTCTCAACCCATCCATGTCTGGGCCGGGTTTTTATGTTTCCCCACACGTGTTCCATACCCCCCCCCCCCCCCAACACCCTGCACACACGCACCTCGCCGCCCCGGCTCACACACACACACCGACGGCGCTAATTAATTGGCCCGGCGTATCGCACCGACCTATGTCACACAGGGAAACTGGTGTGTGCCCACATAAGCCCGACATAGGCGGCGGGCGCGCTAATCGCTGCCCCCGGTGACAGCCCTACATGATTACATATATCAGCACGTCTGCCGACACCACGGCTAAACACCGTGCCTCCCCTGCTATCACTCAACGTCTCCGGGGCATGTTTCTCCGCTTTTTCTCCTTTTTCTCCGTCTTGGCCTGACCCCGAATTAATTGGATAATAAGCGTTTAATGCAGACCGCCATGGCAGCCGTGGTAAATCAGAACTGACATTAAACGCCTGGACTACAATTAACCGGCCAATTTATTTGTCTTATTAAAACGGGTAAATAAGTGGCAGGTCCTCAAACGTAAGGCACTGTGACGTTCACCTGGTATTAACGTATGCTCTTTCTAACCCCAGGTGTTCAGCTTCACCGATCCTACAACTGCATGTGTATTTCTATCCAGACGATTTATCTTAGTTTGGTTAAAATGATGTTGAGAATTCCCGCACATCTGCTCACCTGCTTTAACTGTCAGTCTCTGAAACACCTTCCTAAGATATTTAGAAGTATAAAACTTATTATTGAATAAACATTACACTGTACTCCAGGATGTAAATAACAGGTATGGTTCTATTAAAAAGCCTCACGCTATGTCTCAAATCTATCTAAACATGTCTAATCATAATATAAAATGATAAAAATTGTTTATGCCCATATGTGGGTATTCAGTATTCACACATATTATGTCTTGTAACCCCCCCCCCCCCCCCCAACTACACACCCTATTAATGGTTGATTTGCAAAACACAGAAATTATAAGTTCTGTATATCAATTATCGGTGTCCTTACATTTGTCATGTCTTTAAAATCATAATTCTTCAATACTGATTTAACGTCAAGGCACTTGGTAGTTGCATAAAAATGCTATGTTAAGTGCCACCCCTTATTATCTAGTCGCTTTCATATCAATGTGGTTGATAAAACACACTTCAGAGTTGCGTAGCTTTATCTCTTTTTGAGATGAGTGCCTATGTTATTAAACCTGTATTCTAATCACTTGTGCTATAGTGTATGACAGTACAAGTGGACTAAACCAAAACATATCTTATTATGTTGTGTCCAAGATAAATTTTGTTGAAGCGGTATCACTTCATAAGCAAACCATCCCAATGAATGGAGAGATAAACATTAACTCCTCATCCTCACTTTTGTTTTTCTTTCTTGCTCATCTTCAGAACTCCTCAGTTTCCAAAGATTACCAGGAACAACGACATCTTCAGGCTTGGAAACGTTTTCTTATTGGCATTGGGATTTTATGTATTGATTCACCGTCTTACATGTTCAACATAATAAAGATCCAGTTCAAATGTGAGTTATAACGAAGTGCACATCACGAGGCCTATTGTTTTGTAAAGGTTCATGTGTGTAAAAAACTGTTTTATGTGGGTGAGAACTCTGGATATGCTCAAGGCCCTGTCTTGAGATCCTGTTTATGTTTGGAACACCAAACTCTACTTGTTTGGATTACTGCCTCTTCCTATCACGAAGACGTGTGGGATCTGAATTATATCTTTAGCATCCCTTTCTTTGTTTTTTTATTTAGATGATGAAGACATGAGCAGTGTTTACAATGCCTAGTACATACTAGTCTATAAAGGCAGGACTAAAACGTAGCTATTGTTTCCTGATGTAAACCAAAGTAATAGTTCAGAAGATGCTTTCCAAATGTCTGTTTCATGGCAGGCATGTTTAGGAATACCCTGTATATAAAAAAAAACCTGCTTATCTAGGAATGCTCTCGACTCAATTTTATAGTCCATCAAATTACATTCCGTATCTTTTGTTTGATTGTTTGGGTGGTTTAAAGTCATATTTGTTCCGGATAATTCAGTCTGGAAACCAACGGCATATTTTTATTTTGGAAACATCGAGTAGCTGTTTATATTTGGGAGTCGGAGTTAAAATTGACTACGTGTGATCGACATAAGAAAAGCCATCACTGTTCAGCTTTAATAATAGTAGTCTCACTGAGGCTGGATCTTTTTGTAATATTCAGATCCAATATCAAGAGGGTTCAGAGGCTGTTTACAAAGGAATCATACTATCTATGGTTGTAAATAAATGATTTAATGTATCAGTATGTTGATAAGTAATTTGATATCGATGTAATGGGGTACGGGGAATAGGACAGGAGAGTCTTGTCAGTAATTCAGTTTGTCTCTATTACAAACACCTTTGGTTTAGACGTATCCACTTGTATCCACTTCAGTTGATATCAATATTAGTCCAATTTTAGGAGTCAAAAATAAGGTGTATATCCCTATTTGTCAGGTAAGTTCTTCTTTTTTGTTTGCTTTTTAGAATTTCACGTTTACAATCAGCGTTGTCCCAAATATTCTTGTGATAAAATACAAACTGGCTTAAATATACAGTACCTGGTTAGGTTAAATCCTGATGCCAATGAGATCAATCTCCAATATTTATCTCTAATATGATGGTTTTATAGTCGATGACAAGTCGATAACAACTGCGGAAAAACGGAATATTGGCATTTCTGTTTATGCGTAAATGTAACATTGACTGGTAGAAAGACATTAAGGTCAATTTCTAATCCCCTATCAGAAAGGTTTCATTTTTGTTCAGGTGCACTCTTAGCTAACAGAACTAGAATAACCTATCGACCTTAAATGTAGTACAAACCCGCTACCTCCTATAACTGGACAATCCAAACAAACCTGTCCATACAAATCAGTCTGACCTGCCAAACAGCTTCTGTCATGTCAGATAGACCATTGTTCTAGTTACCGAGGAGAGAAGTTGCATATACACGTGTATATAACTCTGCTACATGCTTTCAGATCAGAAATGAAATATGTCGCTAAGTGAAAAACAAATATTTTGTCAATAGCTGTTATGTCAGGGGGAAACAGATGCAGAGCAAGTCAGGACTTGACTTTGTTGATACCTGCTATTCCCAAATGTACATCAAAGGCAACTCTTCCACTTAATTCTAGAGAACCGGTAAATTTGTATAATAAATGTTGTTTACTTTTGTTATTCAGAATGATACCTATGAGGAATAGCAGTGATGAGAGTATTATAAATCTACAAGGTTGCCACAAACTAGGAACGACAAAATTCTCTGACACCTTGCTGAATTCTCCCTGATAAATCATTTTCCCCAGACAAATACATCCAGAAAACCCTTTGTCAAATGATTGTTTGTAGTTGCAGGGGACCCTGAGGGTATATAGGGATCATCAACGATTCAAGCTTCCCGTCTACCCACATGTATTTTATTTCGTGAACAGACCTTAGGAACAACAGACTTTAAACTGTTATAAATCTTGGGTGCCAACTTCTGTAGCCAAGCTGATGGTGCAGATCGCAGCATGACCGTTCATGCTCAAAACATGCCAGTTAGTGGGGGGGGGGGGGGGGGAGGGAGGCTAATATAATAAGATAACGCGATATTCACAGATTTTGAAGGTAGCACACGTATTATTTGACCGGTTCTCTATGTGTAGATCTGGAAATACCCATTTCCCTTGCCATCAGTTAATTTTCCCCGACATTTTTCGTAACTCTACTTTTTCCTGACGAATTCCCTGACTGTATTTTCTTTGACCTAGGTGAACACATATTTTTTTGTTTCATAAAATATTTGATTTGATCAAATGTGTGTGTTCGTGGCCGTTTACAGAATTATCTCATAAAGACAGTCCAAAATGAGCACAGAATTTGTTCATAGTTTCCTTTCGTGTAGGCAAATAACTAAGGAGTATGATAGGATGCAATGAAACTACTTTTTTTTTCAGAATTGCATTGTTGGTCGTTTCTAATAATATTTATATTTTATTATGAAGAACACATGGTCCCACATGGCCTGATTGAGTTTTCACTTATAGATATGGACAGAGGGTCCTTAGTGCCCAGTCCCATTCGTGTCGGCATTAGACACGCCGGATTGTAAACGAGCACCTCCTACATTCTGTATGAGAGCGCCTAAGCCTTGGAGCAGCAGCCCCTGTAGAGTTTTACATTTTAAACGTCCCGCCCCTGTTCGTCCCCTTGTAACATCCCACCGATTATGAGACACTTAACCCTGGCCTCTGGGATCAGAGAGTGTGTGTACAGGAAGCTGAGGTGAGGAGGGGGTGACTACAGGTGGGCAGGGCCCTGCCAGTCGCGAGCCACCATGGATCACCCCCCCCCCCTTCCACCACACGTCCCTGGTGCCGGCGGCGGGCGTGGGAGGCGGCGGCGCTGGTCGGGTTGGCACCATGCCAGCGGTTCCCGGCAGCGGCGGCCGTGACAGAGTGGGAGCAGTGAGGAGCAGGAGGCGCGCAGGGGGGGGGGGGGGGGGGTCCTGCGGGGTTTGTCGCACCTGGCGAACGGCGCACTGACCGCTGAGGCCGGGCAGGCCGAGGAGGAGGCTCCGACTCCTTCCTACACCTCCCGGCACCCCACCCCCACCCCCCTTTCTCTTTACGCCGTCCCGAGCCCGTCCACAGGTGACAGTACAACTTGTTTTACACTGCCGTGACCCTAAGCGTAGGGTCAGCTAAACCGCTCAATACGCGAGAATTATCGCGGCCATGGGCAGAGGAGGCGAAAGAATGGAGAAGAAAGGAGGGTTGGAGAGGAGGAATTGGGAGGGGGGAAGGTAGAGTTGTGGTGGAGAAAGGAGGCTTGAAAGGAAGGAATGGAGAGTGGAGGGGGAGGGGGGGTATGATAGGGGTAGAAAAAGGTTTGGTGGTGGTGGAGGAATTGGGAGAGGGAAGGTACGTTGGCGGTGAAGAACGGAGGGTAAGGGGGGAGAGGGGTTATTGGTAGTGTGGGGGGGGGGGGAAGAAAGGATGATTGTAGAGAAAGAACGTTGAGAGGGGGAGGTAGGATAGTGGAGGAGAAAGGGAGTTAGGGGAGAAGGATTCGGAAATTGTAGGTTATGGGTCAGATTAAGTAGGGACTGGATAAGGAAGAATGCTTGAATAGGAGATAGTGGGGTCAAAATATCTTTTTTACCATAGTATTTGCCCAGATTAATTGAGCATACTGTTCTGCCTATTTGAGGGGCAAGGAGGAGGTCGGGTGGGGGTCAGAGATTCCATGATCCAAGTGTTGGGATTGGACGAGGAGGATCCAAACACCTGGTGTCCACCCGTCCATGCAGCGAGTGATACACGAGTTAGCTGTAACTGATGATGAGCTCAGATAATCTCATACATTACCAGGTGTCTTTTTTTAGCCGGGCCCGTCCTATACATAGCCAGACATTTTACCCAAACAGGTGGCGGGCCGCTAAACGTCGTCGGCGTGTTGTGGTGCTCGCCAGCTGTGTTGACAGCGTGGTCGCCTACCGCCCGCCCGCCGACCGTTAGCAGGTGGCGGCTTATCATACCGTGCCGGGATCAATTAGGCTTATCTGTTATCTACGGCGGGCCACGCCCCGGTGCTGCTAATCACGGCTTGTTATAACCCGCCGCCCTCCATCACCCCGCTCGGCGAGCTCGGTGAACCTCCCAGCCGACCAGGGTACGGACCAAGGGCACGACAGGGACCAGAGGGTTAGACTCTGATGTAGTGGGGTGACACAAGATAGTAAAGTAACTGATGGGCTCCGGTACACATGACACAGGTGAAGGGTTTACCTGACACAAAAAGGGCACAGCTGATGTTGGAGAGGCAGACGACAACATGGAAAGGTGGATTTCATCATGGTATGCAATCCCAAAGAAAACCACCAAACATAAAGTGTAACATTTACTGTTCATAGGTGACATGACACCACTGAGTGACAGGATGCTTAGGTGGCCAAGAGTTTGATCCATGAAAGATGAGGCCCTATTAACAGCAGTCACCGAAAGGTGTACAAATGTGAGGTTTTAGGTATGGGTATCTCAGAAAGAAATATAAAAGGGGAAGGCTGGGTGGTAGGCACGGCACCTGATATGGATGTTATGAAAGTGTTGGGCGAGGGTCTAGCAGTAAGGGCTGTGGCTTTGAGGTAAGGTTGGCGATGGAATGATTTGTTTGTTCGGGTGGTTTGACGTCCTGTTTGTTCAATTGGACTTGGATGGAACGAGAATAGGTTGAGAAACACCTGAGAATGGATACAATACTAAATACGGGATGTGGATAATGATAGACTAGTCTTTGTAAAATTTGGATTCAACTAATATTTGTTATGCAAGCTGTCCTTCCTCGAAGTGGCTTCATGAACACTCATAGTGGCTTCACGAGCACTCATCATCAAACCTCCTTATCTGTGCATTTTTACAGGTACAGATGAGTTGACTCATGGGAGTAATATCATGGTAGGAATATAAGCTATCTATTAAGTACGCAAACCAGCTCTGGAACCTGGACCTGCAAATGTAGTACGACAAGATGTGATATAAGAGTTCGTTGCATTACCTTATCCCTAATGAATTCTTCTTTGAATTTTTGTTTTTGCATATCTCCTAATTCTCTCCACATTTTGCCTATCGTAGCTCCTATTTCGCAGGCAGACATGTTGGGACTTGTGCCTTTCACTGTTTGCCATATCTGAAATCAAAGAGAGTACACAATTAACCATAAGCAGTTACTAATACTGTGAATAAAGTTTTCTCTCCTGGGTAGGATAAATTGTATCAGCCAACAATGGTTCAATGTTCTCGACATTAGTGGTTGTTGCTCCAGCATCTGACACCATAAAACTCAAGTTGCCTTATGCATGTTCAGATCAGAGTGAACAAGGTGAAATCTCAACAAAAAAATAAACAAATAATAAAAAGAAAGAGGAATAAGTATTTCTGTACTTCCCATGACGTTCCTTGCATTTTTTCATAGCCTATTTAAAGTAAATGTATGACTATTATGCAAGCTTGGCTGATCATGAATGTCAGTAAATAGCCTCGAGATTAAATAAGTGTCAATGAGGTTAATTCTTTAATCGTGTATCTTACACGGGCCAATGTAATTAATCATGTTTATACAAACCAGCCTTAGTAAGGTTAAAAGAGACAGGTACAACATTTAGGCGCTTTCTATACTTAAGACTAAATTCAAATTTCATTGACAGCTACATTGTGCTTATTATGTTAACAATAGCAACCCAACTTAGTTTTAGAAAGGGCGAATAATCGAAGATAAGTGATAACGGTAGGTATCTAATATGATCTGATATATTTGTTCATGTTAACCAAAGATAGATATATGTACATGGAGGCTAAAATAATTTTTTTAGATATAAAGACACCAGGTGTAACAGAGTCTAGACAGCTTGATCTAGAAATTCGGAAAGTATAGATCATATCAGAAAGATATTCTAGTTCTCAAAACTACAACGTATTCCATCTGCAATACTCTAGTACTAGGATACCTTATGCGATTTTGTAAAGATATTATGATGAATTAACCTTAATTCTAGATAAAAATAGTTCGAGCAATATACATTACTCATTTTTTTCTACTCGTTAAGGATACATTACAGTGAGGTTGTGATAATAACTGCTAACATTAAATATAATATACTAGATGCTGCTAACACAAAATATACCATCAAAAATTCTGGAGAAATCCTAGGACTGAAATCTACCTAGAAACTAACCCGTATTGAATTTAAACTGAATCGATGTAAAATGTATTTACCATGAAACTACTGAAGAGCTATTGTTTATCAAACAACTGAGTACAACTTGATATATGCTTTTCTACAACATTTGTTTATCATATTATTTAGAACGAGAACAGGTGATCTGTTTGTCACTCGTCCTATTAATTTTGACGATCGATATACCATAGAAGTGTCAATGAAAACTTACTTGTTTACTATATTTCATATAAGGTGTGAGTGGTTTTTTGGGCGGCTTCGGATGTTGTGGTTGAGGTGAGGCCTCCATGCTAGAAGTTAGCTCGGTTCCTTTAACGACTGAAACAGGGAAAAATATTCAAATTACAGATACATATTTTCATAATGTCCAAGATATCGTGAAATTTCAAGATACTTTAAAGCATAGAGAACTTGTGTTTACATGGGCTTGTAAATGCCACATTTACGTAAAATAGGTTTAATATTATTTAGAATACAAGGAAGAAATAATTATTATTATTTTGTAATATGATTGATCAATTCATGACATGTAAGCACAGTAGGAACAAGGACAGACAATCCTTAAAATGCGAAAAAAAATCACAATTTTAACTCATAATCTAAACACAGACACAGACTTCACAAAACGACAAAAACAAAACAACATGTAGCTATGTCTGCTTTTTCCTTAAAGATAAAACGTGAAACACGCTAGGGAGGGGATACAATAGGTTTCATCAGGGATGGAAATACGTTCCATGGGAAAATTACATTGCATCACGAGTTTGTAATGCATTTATATATGAAGGTATTTTTAATTGTTTAATTTCCAGTCAAATAGAATGATGTACGAAAAGACACCATGAAAAGGGTGTTCAACCAAGTGGCAAACCTGACTGGGAAATAAAATTCCAAAGCAAAGAATATTACATTCCGTCGCTAATAGGCATCTTCGTATATTCATAAAGGGGTTATATGATTTCAAAATCATTCAAATGAATGCCTACTTTGTTTTCTTTTCGTGAAAACAAATTAACTGAGCGAATACATATACCTAATAAAACCTAGCAATATCTTCCGAATCTTCCAAAATAAAAATGACTTATTCTAAGTCGTTCATTTACAAATTCACACGGTAATGCTACATATCTTGTTTTTATCATTATTTACGCGGGGTTATTAAGTTTATGACAGTCACATTTACACCTTAATTTCACATACACCTCACTAAAAATAAAACATGAATTCATAAAACACACATCATATACCATATCTATCTTCAATTTGCTTTTTCCTTACTGTTTATGACAAGACTTTGACACACCACAATGGATACAAAGGAGTTATTTCAATCCCTGTAGAACAGCACTGGTCATACTCAGAATGAGAGATAAATATCATTTTTACATACACGTCATATTTTTGTAAGGTGTATAGACGTCCATCTTGCAGACGGTGAAACGTCTATTCGCTGAGGTTGGGAAACTGAATGAAGAACACGTATAATTTCATTTTTCAAGCAGGTTTCCTATTTTATGGAACAACATATTGTCTCATAATTTTAGCTGTACCTTATAAATGGGTGTGAAAAGCTTACATTCTCTTACTATCACCTCTCCCATGGTTTTTTAGTCACATACATTTTTAGACACATGATTAATAGACAATGCGGTTTATAACGCTCTGGTTGTAGTCGATAGTGATGTGAACTTTTACCGTACTTGAGGCATTAAATCAATATTTGTTTTGTTCAATGATTGGTTTCAATATATCAAGGGGAAAGCAAGTTTCTTACATTTCTGACATATCATAATCACAGAGACTGATATTGTTCGTTTAAGTAAAGTAACCTTGGGTATTGGAATACCACAGAACAAGAGAGATACAATTATTGTTTCCAACAACAAACGCTCATTGAAAAGGTATTCAATGTTTGGTTGTTTGATTTAACTTCCAATAATTGTAAGTAACTGTTATCAGACTTGTTTTCAATGTAACTGAAAACAGGAAACCTTCTTAAATTACACTAACGTCAATGTTTTGTCAATACCAAAATTATTTCTGAACAATAACAAAAAGCAATAATATTTCAGTCTCTAACTTCTATACAATAATCATACCCATGATAAAGCTGGTTTCCATCTTAAAACAGAAAATCCATCGAAACATGAGATTTACTGAACGATTTACTGAAGGGTCTCCACTGAACTATGACAATATAGAGTAGTTCATCGTACCGATACAGTACGAGCGGTGGTTCGACCATCGTACTCACACTGTCAGAATTGTGTGCATGTCAGTAGCCATGCAATTTCAGTGCAGCTGGGTCGTTACAGTAACAAATATTTCTCCGTTTTTCCGCCGGAAAGTTCCCTGATTGCAATCCCATCAATAAAACACAACTGATTAAGCGACCTGACCAAAAAGACAAGGAAACTAGGTCAGACACGTGAGGAAAGACCATGGTACCGTTCCATCGATGGTGATCAGTGTGACAGTCAGTTCTTCACGTAAACAACATGGCAGTCACAATTAGTTTTACTAACCACGTGCAGTATGTGATCAAACAAGCCGGGATGGGCCGACGGGCAAGCGAGGTGCTAAAAGCGTCAGTAATCGGTCACTCCGGCGGTGGCCTGCAGCTCAAACTGGGCACAGTGCGAGCCGAGCGAGTGTTGTCAACACAAAGGCCCGCCCGCCGTGGCCATGATTGACCCCCCGCTGGCACTCCCTTGGGTGCGAGGCTCAGATCCGCGGCCACCACCGACAAACTACTCGACTTATAGCTATCTTGGACACATAACTGATCAGGTCGAAGGTGCTGTCACCGCAAGGGGCACATATTCGCCGCGGGGGATGGTGAGGAAGGGCCCGAAGGCCGAAGGGAAAAAACCCGAGTGCTGGCGTGACCTCATTTTGCACCTACCGCCCGTGCCCCGGGGAGCGAGAACACCCCAGAGCCACGGCTGGCCCAGGTGGGCGGGCAGCACGGCCCAAGTATCCCCGGGGTGCCCGTCCAGGCTCCCCTCCCACATCCAAAACAAATCCATAGTCTGACCTACCTCAAAATGTCCAATGTAAACAAAGCAAAACTCATCGATACCGCTCACGATTTCGTAAAGTTTTCGGCCAACAAGTTGAGAGCGTTCAGTCACCGCCATGCGGTTGGCGTTCCACCAGCCCCCTCTAAAAACATGGACTCGGAATCGGTAATCCCAACCGATAAACGCCGTCCGTCTTGTTTGAAACACGCCGGCAATTTACAACAATACTTCTCCTAAGTCACCCTGAGGTGGATGGCAGTAAGGAAAACAGAGAAACTTACAAAATGATGAAAACTCGCGAGTAGCATTGCCCCTGCAGCAGAGCCCGAGTGATAATAGGGAGTGCGCAAATACCAATTCAATGTTTTGAGGTCGCGCATTTGTTAACCCCACTGCATATAAATTCACCCAGAGCTCACAGCGGAGACGTACACAAGAGTGTTAAGTTTGTACTCGGCGACTTACCCGCATAAACTACGTCCAAATTTGATCGTAGAGAGCACTGAACCTCAAAGAACGCGCGAGCCTTCTCAGTTCATGAAACAATTAAATCCAAGGTCTCACGCTGCTAAATCCGATTCTATATATAACTCTATTATATAATTATTGACAGGAGATCCCCTGCGGTTCTACCCAGTGGGAATTTGTTTACATGTGTCAATAAGTTTTTTATTCAGAATTTTGTGAGGGAATATGCATTTCATTCAGGTTTCGATGTATTAGGGGTACATTTTGCCTTCGTCTGTGTCATTCTTGTCACGTAGGGGACCGCGTATATACCGCAGGGGGCCCCCGTGGGTGTCCCTTCGGGCACTCGGCATCAATTTCATTCGGGTGTTTTAAAAAGCTTAGAGGATCGGAAACTTGTTTCAAACAGACAAACTACACTTTTAATTTGTGGTCTTTCACTTTGTAACGTGTTCCCGTGCCTTTGGCAAGTTTTTACATTTTTTTACCCCATTTTTTATCTCACGTCCCTCGCCTGTCAGATCACTTCCGGATATCCCGCCAAGGCAGATTTTGTGTTGTGACACCTCACAGAAAAACCGCGGACGAGGCCGCGGAGAGATTGACGTCGTTGCAGACGGGCTTGTATTACTGGCGGCTTGACGAATTAAAACTGGGCTCGGAGGCAATAAAATATGTTGCCGGAATAATGTGCAGATATCGAGGAAGCCGCCTGCGACGGCCTCTGCGGCCATCCTGCCATGCGTGTTTGTGACACTGCCTTGCATGGCCCGGGTGTTGTTTTTTTTTTGTGTTTCTCACACTGGGGCCTCTTTGGGGAAGTAAAACAAGGTTGTGGCGATTAATTACTACGTTCGCTACGGCCACCGCCACATGCCAAGCGGCGTCGACGTGTTTACGGTTGCCAGGCCGCTGACTGTCCGCTGGGGAAGGGGAGTGGCTTCAGCCATCCGTGCCCCAACTGGGTTTTTTTTTCTACCCGATTTATTCTCTGGGGTTTGAAATACATTCATTGACACAACTTTGACATTTAACATACATTATTTAGATATAATTTTCGACATATTTACGTTAGTGTCATCCTTTATTTTATTGATTTAAAACGATTTTACTGATTACCAATGGCATGTAATGTATCATATCATATGATTTATTTAGCTAGAACTGGTTTTAACTTTTATGAGTTTGCCTACCGAATCTGTTATACGAGTATTGGTAAATTAAATCTAAAAAATGAGCAAACTCCTAATTTTAAGCCAAGGTAAGAGCACGTTTGTGATGGGACTGATCCATGAAGTTTTTAAGTTGAATAAGCAAATACTGATCAGTGTGAATGGGCAATTTTTTGGAATTTGCCATTTAAACTATTCAGAAATAGAACATACACAGAATTCACGAAACGATGACATTTTTAATCTAGTCACTTCACTTTAACCTTCTTTAATCAAAATTGCTGTAATTTACATCATGTGCCGTGCACAATAGGTTTGAAGCCAGAAGCCATTGGTGTAGCCACGAGCATGTTAAAGCGTGCATTCACTGTAGTGTATTGTTAGTGGCGCCATCTGGTATATTGTTGCAGAACGTTCTACCGCTAAGTAGACTGTTACCTCGGTGTTGAACACCTTAACAATTAGGCCCACCTATTTGCTGGAGTTATCAATTCTACATTGGGCCTACATATATCAACCGAAGCAATCAAAGCACTCGATCTGTTGAACAAGAAACTGAAGAGGAACTGTATATATATACCGGTATACTCTCTTCCAGTTATGGGAGGACTGTGTGGCAAAGTAAAGATTAAACATTTAGGCCTACAAGTAGTAGGCCTACAACAAGCATGGTACGGTAGGTCGTTCCATATTTAATATATACTCAAAATTGGTAAAAAAAATTTATTATCTTAATTCAGCCTAACAATTAATATTTTAGTCAACGTATATGGGGAAGTGTTCCGTATTTTCCCGTACAGAACAATGTTTTGTACGATACTTTTACGTAAAATTTGGCGAAATCGTGCCTATTCACAGAACCGGTAGGCTACTGCATGGGTATAGTAATTTAAATTTGTTTATTATATCCACCTAATACAAAGTGTCCATAGAAAACACATAGGGGGTGTGTATGGACATACCCGGCGCATACGGATATGTTGTATGCTCCGGGTGGCGTATACAGAAAAATAGTGCGTATATGGATAATGGAAAAATACTGCATAATTAAGACGAACTGATGTCGACATGCCACTTGCCCAGAAAAGGTGGATGATAAATACAATATGGACTGGTTTCAGATAAAAGTGCTTTTATGCTCCTCGAAGT
Source organism: Alentia gelatinosa (assembly GCA_950022655.1). Lineage (NCBI taxonomy): Eukaryota > Metazoa > Annelida > Polychaeta > Phyllodocida > Polynoidae > Alentia > Alentia gelatinosa. Next base: position 24,541,697 of record OX465584.1, on the reverse strand, counting down.
TAACTCTATGCAATATCCTTGCATACGCTCGGATATTACTACGTGATGAAGGTATGAGACACTAGGGTGCTCCACTGCAATCTACAGATGGCGCCCTCGAGCTTCATGTCATTTAAACTGTAGTATCAGTCTTCCTCACCAGGGGCTTAAGTAGGTACACTAGTAGCCATCCGAGGCACCAGGGGTTCTAATAGGTGCTGGATCCCCACACCTCTCACCACCTCTCTAGTCAAGCCTATGGGCTCTATGTTGGTATGGATGGGAGATGCATGCGGGCTTCCAGCGTGATCAAGTACATATTGTAGTACACAACGAGGACACCAGTTTACTGCATAACTGAGAATCTTTATTAACCACAACTCCAGCTATAATGATTAAACACACCATGTACTCAGGCGACTAATCCGACGTTTCAGAGGGCATCTGGGAGGCAAGTTGAGTGTAGAAGGCTCTTCTGGAGGTGGCCCAAGTCCAGTCTAGAGACAGATTGACTTCCGGAGGGTGTCCGGAGGTTTATATAGAAAACCCTCTGACATCACTTCAGAGACCAGGACGCCACCTGGTGGGCTTGTGGGGCATTATAGAGGAAACCCACCAGGTACCTCTAGACCTTCGGGGCTCTCCGAACATGTCCCGAGGTAACCTCTGGGAACCTGCAGTAACTATCCAGTAATATTTACTACACTCTCCCCGCTTACAACTGTTTTTATTTAGTGAAAATTCACAACATCCATCCAGTAACCCTTGGTACCTCCTGTGACTGCCGCTCCCATGACTGCTGCTCCTCTTTCTTGCCAAAAATGCCCATCGGGCTGGTCCTGTGCACCTGCAATGGTGTACCTCTCCGGTCTGTGCAGACTACCTGCGTACACTTCCAAAGTTATCCCACCTGTGACCCTGTAGTCCACACCCTCAGACATGTACACCACCCCTGTCTGACAGGAAAACCCAGGTTGACCTTGCACCCAAAGGCTGCAACCCTCTTCACTGCGGTCTGGTGGGGTGGACAGCAATTATCAATCTGTTCATCCTCTTGGTCGCCTCGCCTCCTCATGGTGCAGACTGGATATGCTTGCACGCATGCATAACAAAAGCGACTGGGGTGGGGAGTTAGCTCAGTGGTAAATAGCACTGGACTTATACCAAGGTTGTCAGACTGTGATCATTCAGGTCCCACTGTAGCCACTTTTCTCCTTCACTCTCAGCAGTGGTAGATTTACTGCTATATCAAAGGCCAATCCTTCTCATACCATGTCTATGTGGTGTGGGAAGCAAAAAACTCTCACCTCGGTAAATGTGTAGGGGTGAGGTTTCCACCTAAATTCATTTCATAGATTCGATCACCACCCTCGTGGTGTAAAAGAACCTTGAGAAAGTCTGTTGAGAACCTGCAATGGTTAACTGGACGTTAAATCAAACCAACCAACCAACACACCCATACACACACACCTTCACACATATACACACAGAGCGGTGATTAACGACAGGGACAACAATCCCTGGAGGACCACCCTCCCAGAGTTCAAAAGAACTATTTCAGCAGCTAGAGCAGCATTCCCTGATGCAATGCTGTGGTTTTTTACCTCAGTGAATAACACTGCTTCTGACTGAAACTCAAAATATTGAACATTCACACCCTGATCAAAGAGACTAGACTTTGAATATAGTTGATGTCCTTCTTTGGCTAGACATCACAAAATTTGACGTTCACTCAGGTAATCCAATTCATTGGACACCAGAGACTGCCAACAGCATGTTGGAGCATTGGCTAAACAGGGCTGGTCTTTTAAACTAAATTTGACTGAAGGCATTTCAGAGCCAGTACAGGAAGACCATTTAGGACTAGGAACCAACATCATATAAATTTATAAGATGACAAATTGTCATTAGAAGAAGAACAAGTTTTATCAAAGGGTCTTAAATTCATTCCCAGACCAAAGCATAGATAAAAATCAGATTAAAGAAGACCTAGGACAATTTACCCATAAAGTAAAATTACAATATTTCTTAAGGGCAAAACAGAAGAATGACCAATATGAAAAATTACCTTTCACAGAAAAATCCAATTGGGTACTTCCTGACAAATTGATCCCAGAGGAAATCCACTAGAGTTTTGATGATCACAAATTTCACCTCACTGGTGAAACACACCCTAAAGGCACACACACCATCACCCTAACACACACACATACACACACACACACACACACGAAGAAGAAACCAGAATCAGGAAAGACAGACCTAACCTAAGTGAAAGCCAAATTGGAGCTTTAGGAAATTTGAGAAAGAAGATCCATCTCATAGTAAAAAAAGGCTGACAAGGGATTAGCAACGGTCATTATGAAAAAGGAAAATTACATTATAGAGGCAGAGAGACAATTAAATGACTCAAAATTTTACACTAAAACAAATGAACCTATTTTTCCAGAAACTGCCAAAGAAATTGATAGAATAATTACACAGATAAGGAAGAATAGATTTCTAAATGACAAACAGGTAGTATATCTAAAACCACCAAGTTCACCAAGACCAAGACAATTCTATTTATTACCAAAAGTACACAAATATCCAGATGAATGGACAATTCCCAATAGAATGCCTCCAGGGCGACCCATTGTTTCAGATTGTAATAGTAAACTAGCAACTTCGTCGAGTAGGAGTTGCTCCACAGAGTAAATAGATATCTCTCTACTCTGTGGTTGCTCTAGCGTGGCCTGGCAATAATAGGACGTACTGCAGTCTAAGATGTTTCTGAAAGTGGTGCCCTCTCTCGGCTGCCGTTCTCAACTTTAGGAAATTACGACTCCTATTATTTTACGTTACACAGGATTTTTGCCAGGAACTAGCGCAATTATTCTCGTGTCTGATCACGGGGCAAGGCAATTGGAAAACTACAGTTCTAAATTATAATTTTGGTATGGATAGAAACAAATCCTAAGGATAAAAGTACATCTGTGTAGAGAAACACAAAAAATAGTAACAGGATTCAGTTAAGTACTGCATGAGAATCTCACTCTCATGGCCCTTCAGTCTCCATCCCTATGTCTGGTTCACTCTGTCTCTATGTGCGGGAAGATCTCCAAGCAGATAATACTGAAAATTACACATTTTTTATGTGGTAGGTAATCATACAGAGTTTCAGAATATATTGACCATTATTTGAAACCCCTAGCTACAATTCAGCCATCTTATTTAAGGGACACAAGGGACTTTTTAGACAAACTGGAGAAAGTTGAGGTTCCAGATAATGCTCTTCTAATCACAATAGATGTGGAATCCTTATACACTAATATTCAGACTGAAAATGGACTAAAAGAAGTAAAAGATATTTTTGAAACTAACCCAAAATGCCTGAGACCACATGAAGAAATTTTGGAACTTTTAGAATTGAGCTTAAAAACAAAATGACTTTATTTTCAACAATCAATGGTATCTACAAATTTCAGATACAGATACGGGAAAGAAATTTGCTCCTAATTATGCAAATATATACATGGCACAACTAGAGCAGGAAGTAATGAAAAAAGCTAAAAAGTTACCATTAGTTTATTGGAGATTCTTGGATGATATCTTTCTCATTTGGCCTCACTCAGAATCAGAATTCCAAGAATTTTTCGAGTTACTGAATAACCATCACAGATCTATCAAACTAAAAATCACAATAGATGGGGAAACAATAGATTTTTTGAATGTTACAGTTTTTAGGAGACAAAGATACCAAATAGAAAAAATCTTAGATACTAAAGTTTATTTCAAACCAACTGACACCCATGAACTCCTGCCAAAAAAAATAATTTCATCCTTCTCACGCTATCAAGGGAATTCTGAAATCACAGAATATGAAATTCTACAAAATTTGTAACAACATTTCAAGTTTTAATGATGCATGCAGCTTACTATTCCAAAAGCTTAGAAAAGAAAGAAACTACTCAGCAAGATTTCTAAGGACAATTAAGACACTTAGAGAATCAGAAAATGAATGGCACATGTCAGCAGCATTGAAATGTGGACAGAGTGGTTGTAAATGCTGTTTGTGGATTAAAGAAACCTCTGAAATTCCATCCCTTACCCTTGAGTGCGGCTACCGAATAGTAGGAAAATTGACCTGTAAGTCTACAAATCTTATATACATCATTGAGTGCAAAAGATTTCAAGAATACAATGTAGCGGAAACTTCAAAAACTCTTAGGGAAAGACTCACTGGCTACCTCTCAGATATTCGGCATAATCTAAACAAACCAGTGCCAGAACACTTCAATGACTTAGAACAGGACATGGTTATCTATCCAATGCATCAAATTCTTGACCAAGGCTCAGCAGAGAAAAACAAGATAAAACGAAGCAATATTGAATATAAGTGGATTAAGCTACTGGAAACAATGCAGCCTAAGCGCATGAACATCAAATTATCTCCAAAAGAAACTGTAGTATTCTCTATCCCATATAGTGCTACTGCCATCAAAATCAGTACATTGGTAAGACAAAAATACCAAACATTGCAAGACCCATTTCCAAAACATTTCCGTGATGATTTGGTTGTTGCATACAAAAGGAACAAAAATCTCAGTGATATTTTGGTATATTCTAGTCAGCTAAAATAAAGTAATAATGGTAACTATATCAAATAAATTTTAATAGATCAATTAAATTTAATTAAATTCAGCTGAAAATTCTCACCCTAAAATAAAGATAGACTAAATCAGATGAATTAAATTGAATCAATTTAAAAAGAATTCCTCCATAAATTTCCAAATGACTCATTTCCATCTGTTTCCATTTGCTTATTATTTCAAATTATTGATTTTATTTCATTTTATTCAATTTTTATTTTTGTTTTATTTTAATTATTATCATTATTGTTATTATTATTATTATTATATTTTTGATATATATATATCTTTCTAATTTATTGTAAATTATATTTTTATTCTCTTTAATTATAATTTTCAATATATTTTTTGCCTTTTTTATTATTATTTTATTTAGTTATTTACATATTTATTCTTTATTTATTCTTCTTCTCCCCCATTATATTCAATCTTATTCACATTATTACCTTATTCATATCCAACGAATTTTTTCATTGCATTTATAGAAAAAATTTCTTATTCTTAAATTATTCATTTCACATGTATGTATATTCAATATTAATTTCTTCTGATTTGTATCTTGATATTTCAAATTTCTATTCAGCATTCTTTAAATAAGAAATAAACTGTTGCAAGTACACCAAGGTAGTACAGTATTATATGCCTAAATACTAACCACTTTAGCCAGGTGTCATCAGGAACAAATTGCTCAGGAGCATTCCTTGTGCATAAAGCTAGGATGGAGAGAAAGAGACTTGACTTCCTTTCCACCAACAGGAAAACCTATAACAGGCTTTTCATTATGGAAGAGTTAAGACATGCCCTCAATCAATCAAGGGACTCTTCTCCCGGCCCCAATGACATCCATTACCAAATGCTGAAGCAACTACCGAGGCAGACTTTGGAAATGCTTTTGGAGTTGTATAACAGCATCTGGAAACTGGACACTACCCACCATCCTGGTCTGAGGCAACTGTGATACCAATTCCCAAACCAGGAAAAGATTCCCATATTGCCTAGGCTACAGGCCAATACCTATGACCAGCTGTATGGCTAAGACCATGGAAAAAAAAAATTCCCCAAAAAGGAACCCAACCAGGGAACCCAGAGGTGAAAAAGTTAATACAATAAGACCATGGAAAGAATTGTAAATAACCAACTGGTACGGTACCTAGAGTCCAATGATTTGTTGACTCCCTACCAGTCTGGCTTCCGCAAGGCACGCAGAACAACATATAGTGCGTTTGGAAAGCTGGGTCTAAGACAGGTTTGCCAATAAAGAACATGTTGTTGGGGTCTTTTTTTATTAGGAAAAGGTCTATGACACCACATTGAAACATGGCATCCTCCAAGATATCCACCGATTGGGTCTAACAGGAAGACTTGCAAAATTCATAGAATGCTTTCTTGCCAACAGGACATTCAATGTCAGTCTTGGATCTGCAATGTCAGAGTCAATCAGGAAATGGAGGTACCTCAAGGCTGCATCCTTTCTGTCACACTTTTTGGCATCAAGATCATGACATAGCACAACAACTACACCGCGGAGCTGTTTCACTAGTAGAGGGGTGAAAGTGAGAGGTGAGACCACAACAGTGGCAGCAACAGTGGCAGCAACAGTGTCAATCCCAAATTCGCATTTAATCAGTGGTCTCGCTATTGAGGTGAGACCAACTCTCACTGTTGGCACAGGTTTCGCTATGCACATGTGTTTGACGTTCGAATTTATTTGTCAACGGGCCGGGATGACGTGGAATTTCACCCCTTTCCATAAGAATTAAGCAATGAAATTTTAACACAAGTAAGGTATATATATAATCATATTAAATATGAAGAAAATCGGCCACGCCATTCCGAAGTTATCGGCGTTTGAATTTTGTCATAGCAAATACTACACTTCCCGCCGGCCTCCGGGGGGAGACAAAAAGAACAGCCGAAACCCCGCCGCACTACGGAGGAAGTGAAAAAGGACAGCGACCAACGCAAACGCATGGAGGGAGTAAAAAATTCAAACGCCGATAACTTTGGAACGGCGTGGCCGATTTTCTTCATATTTGGAACGATTATATGTTATATGTATACCTTACTCGAATTAAAGTTTCATTACTTAATTCCTACGGAAACCATCTATATATGTGACCAACGAGAGGGTCTACCATCTCACTTACAGTGCCGCCACAGTGGCAGTAACAGCGAGAGCCACTTGACTGATGAAACGGGTTCTGCCACTGTTGGTGCCGCTCGTGTCCCAAGTGCTGTTCACGCTTGACTGCACCTTCTAATGAAACGCAAACTGCCGCTTTGCTGCCACTGTTGCCAACAGCGAGACTTATAGCTCCTAGTGAAACAGCCCCCAGGATGTTAACTGCTGTCTGTATGTGGATGATTTTGTCATCTGCTACAAGGGCAAACACATGTCAGTTGTTGAAAGAAGACTACAGCAAACACTCAATAGACTTTAAATCTGGAGTGACCAGAATGGTTTCAAATTCTCAGAGACAAAGACATGTGCAGTTCATTTCTGTCGCAGGCAAGGATGCAAGGAAAAACCAGCACTCTACTTCCAGAACAAGAAACTAACAGTCAAGAAGGAAGTTAAATTCCTTGGAATGGTGATTGACAGAATACTGTATTTCAAACCACATGTTGAATACCTAAGAAAAAATGCCAAAAGGCTATGAACCTATTGAAAGTGTTGAGTAACACTAACTGGGGATCTGACACGGAGATCCTCCTGAGACTGTACAATACAAACATCCACTTACGATTGGTTTATGGATCCATAGTATATGCTTCAGCAGCATGGTCTTACTTGGACTTGCTGCTACCAATTCAGAACCAGGCTCTAGGGCTTTGCCTTGGAACATTCAGAACCACACCTTTTGCAAGCTAACATGTAAAGGTAGGGGTCCCTCCGCTCCATCTACGGTGAGAGAAATTGGCTCTACAGTATGCAATCAAAGTCAGATCAAATCCAAGAAATCCAGCATATTATTTAAGGGAAACAGAAATATCTACAGAGAAAACCCTTCCCAATAAGAGGTAGGGCTATCTACAGGGAAGCTAGCATACTAATGTCCAGAATACAGGTGGAAGAACCACCTGACACCCCTCCATGGGATGTCAAATCACCCCTGGTCATAATGGACCTTGCTAAAAACACCAAAGCTGACACTTCTGACAGGGTATTTGTAGACCTTTCAGACACCCTATGGAAACCTGAGAATGGCCCTTCATGGCAGAAGCAGTATTTTCACAGCTGAGGCTAGTGCAATACTGGGCCCTGTTTTTTAGTCACGACCTTTGTAAGTGTCACAAGCCTAAGATCGCACAGCCGCTCTACGACATATTTCTAAGACAAAAGATGGCCGGTGTGCTATAGACAGTGTCGTAGTGCGGCACGGACGATCGCCGCGAAAAATGTCTATATAATGTATAGAAATGTCTTAGGTTCTATCAAGAAACCAGGGAAGCGTTTTGGTTATATCGGAGAATTGGACAGTCCGATCTTCTTCATATTTGGTACGATTATAGGTTATGGGTATCCCTTACTCGTGTTAAAGTTTCATGACTTAATGAAATTCCGATTCCGATTCCGATCCCTGTGATACCCTGGACCCGAGGAGGCACCCGAGAACCAGCCAAGAACCAGCTGTGTTTGTCACGTGACAGCTGCAGAGGGTCAAGGTCGCCACATAAATTAGCGGAGGCATGCTCGTACACTAGCCACCAGAGCAGCCGATTGCTATGAGGAAATTCAAACCCCGATATCTTCTAAAGGGTGCGGCCGATTTTCTTTATATTTGGTACGATTATAGGTGATATGTATACCTTACTCCTGCTAAAATTTCATCGCTTAATTCGTACGGGAAGTGAAGTTGCGCATTCGGTACGACATGTCCATAGATGTCTTAGGCCTATGATAGTTTGGGAGACAAATATACCCACAAGACCTTCCATGTGTCGTGACTATAGCACACCTCAGACAGCCCTACGTGTCGTAGGCCTGCGATAAATGGCCGACCCCCTAAAATGTCGTGTCTATAATACACCGACAACAAAAACAATTCGGCCATAACGATTGTCGTGACTGAAAAACAGGGCCCTGTATTCCTTGTCATGGAAAAAAGGTGTCAAAACATGAAAGGTTCATAATCTTCTCTGATAAAAAGTCCTGGGAGCTGTTTCACTAGTAGTGGAGTGAAAGCGAGAGATGAGACTGCAACAGCGGCCCCAACAGTGGCACCAACAGTGTCAATCCCAAATTTGCGTTTCATCAGTGGTCTCGCTATTGAGGTGAGACCAACTCTCACTGTTGGCACAGGTCTCGCTATGCACACGCGTTTGACATTCAAATTTATTCGTGGACTGGCCGCGATGACGTGGAATTTCACCCCTTCCCATAGGAATTAAGCAATGACATTTTTACACAAGTAAGGTATATATATATCTATGATCGTACTAAATATGAAGAAAATCGGCCACGCCGTTCCCAAGATATCGGTGTTTGAATTTTGTCATAGCAAATACTGCACTTCCTGCCGGCCTCCGGGGGGAGACAAAAAGAACAGCCGTAACCCCGCCGCATTACGGAGGAAGTGAAAAAGAACAGCAACTAACGCAATCGCACGGAGGGAGTACAAAATTCAATCGCCGATAACTTCGGAACGGCGTGACCGATTGTCTTCATATTTGGTACGATTATAGGCTATATGTATGCCTTACTCGTGTAAAAATGTCATTAATTGTCATGGGAAGTGGTTGAGAGTATTCTATACGCGTAACAAACGAGAGGGTAGACCCTCTCGCTTACAGCAGCTCCACAGTGGCACTAACAGCGAGACCCAATTTACTAGTGAAACGGTCACTGCCACTGTTGGTGCCGCTTGTGTCCCAGGTGCTGTTCACGCTTGACTGCAACTTCTAATGAAACGCAAACTGCCGCTTTGCTGCCACTGTTACAAATGGCGAGACTTGTAGCTCCTAGTGAAACAGCCCCCTGTTTGCAGGCCATGGGCCAGCACAATCCAGGAAATCCCATCATAAGAGACATTAGACAATCATACACAAACTTGAGGAGAGAACATGGCAAGGAGGTGGTCTTCTGCTGGCTACCTAGCCATATTGGAATTGAGGGCAAGGAAGCTGCAGACCATGCAGCCAAGGGAGCACTGGGCTGACAATATGGAGCCCATGCAATTCCTCATACAGATCTGAAACCAATGACTAAAGAGTATTTGTAAAAATGCTGGCAGAACATCTGGAACAATGCCAGAGATAATAAGTTGAGGAATATTGTACAGTCCATCAACCGTAATTTCAGATAAGAGAACCTGACAAGATCTGAACAGATGAAACTGACCCATCTGCGGACCGGTCACTCCAAACTGACACATGGACACCTTCTGAAGGGTGCTAATTCACCATGTGCCAGACATGCCAAACACTTCTGAGCATTGAACATCTGATGCTCCACTGTCAGGTAACACAGAAGAACCACCCTATCTAAGCAATAGGGAAAAGAAGAAAAGTTCTTGAGCCATTCTAGAGTCTGGGAAGAGAAATTCTGAACTGATGTAAAATCAACTAAACCAAACCAAACCAAACTACCAGCAATGCTCACAGAGTCATTGGCTGGCCAGCCACTGCTAAAAATCACTTGAAACAGATTTTGGCCAGCCATTGCTGTGAATGCTTTGAGGGGGGGCATTTTACAATTTTGCATTCAGAACTGCCAGCCAGGGCCCTGTTTTTTAGTGACGACATTTGTGAGTGTAGCAGGCCTACGATTGCACAGCCGATGTACGACCATTTCGGACGACAAAAGATGGCCGGTGTCCTATAGACGGTGTCGTAGTGCGGCACGGACGATCGCCGCTAAAAGTGTCTCAAGTATAGAACTGTCTTAGGTTCTATGACACATCACTGTGCGTATATAGATGATTTTTCCACTTCCCGACGGAATTAAGCCATGAAATTTTAATACGAGTAGGAGATACATATAACCTATAATCGTTCCAAATATGAAGACAAACGTCCGTATCGTTCCGAAGATATCGGGGTTTTAATTTTTCTATCCCTCCATGAGTTTGCGTTGGTCGCTGTTCTTTTTCACTCCCTCCGTAGTGCGGCGGGGTTTCGGCTGTTCTTTTTGTCTCCCCCCGGGACACTGGCCACCAGAGCAGTATTTGCTATGACAAAGTTCAAACGCCGATATCTTCGAGACGGTGTGGGCGATTTCCTTCATATTTGGTACGATTATAGGTTATATGTATGCCTTACTCGTGTTAAAATTTCATCGCTTAATTCTTACGGGAAGTGAAGTTGCGTATTCGGTACGACATGTCCAGAGTGGTCTTAGACCTACGACACTTATGGCGACACTTTCCACGGTCCATTGGCCACCGACTGTCGTGACTATAGCACACCTTTTACCTCCCTAAGTGTCGTATCCACAGCAAGTGTCGCAGCCAGCCTAAGATTGTAGCTCTATAGCACACTGGCAGCAAATATGTGTCGTAAGGGACGAATGTCGTGACTAAAAAACAGGGCCCAGACTTCTAGGTGCATCTTGGTGGAACTTCAAAATGGGCTCTTGGCCCGGCCAGTGGTTGGCAACCATGAAAAGATCAGCCGATGCTGGGCCACCGACAAGATTTTGGAGACTGGGCGATGGGCCGGCAGTCAGCGGGGCCGGCAATGAAGAAGTTATAAGTGGTTATGGATGGATATCCTGTTATGGCTGCACACAAAAACCCACTGAAATAGTCAAACAACTATGGAAAAAGGCAGCCAAATGGAAGAATGTCCATATAAAGGAAAAGCCAGCACATGTATATGATACAAGTGGTTAAGAGTACCGGGAGAGTGCTGTTACACTTGGAAGAGTTCCCTTATTCTGATTAATGACAACAGGTATCAGCTAGGTTTGCAAGATACATGTTTCCACGTTTTCAACTGATGATTTTGGCTGATTATGAAATATAGCAGCACCTGCTGACTATTTGACACTTTTCAGCAGATAACCATCAGCTGCAATAGGGGATAAAAAATATCAGGTCAATGGTTTTTCTCTCCAACATTAAGCATTTTGACACCACCTGGTGACATTTTGGCTTACCAATTAAATGTATCTGGGTACTTTTAACAGGGATGACAGTGAGGTTTGGGGAAAAAAACGGAAATATTTAAACCCCTATTATTCACCAGTCCTTTGCATAAATAATACTTTGGCACTAAATATCAATAATCCAACTATTTACTTGAATTTAAAAAAAAGACAACAAGGCAGGCAAGGGAAGAATATAGGTCAGATGCCTGAGCTCTAGGCATAGCCCTCAGGCAGCCCTTATCACTCTCCAGACACAGGTTGGGTTTACGGGTTTCCACTCGTAGCCTATGGCAGTTTACCATACACCCAGTGAGTCTTTTTGTAGAATAAAATTATGAAGGGTGTGAAATATACGTTTCGTAATGTATTTCGTGAACGAAATACATTCCGTAGGACGAAAGGTATACTGTATTACGAAAAGTTAGACGAAATGGGTTTGTCCAGAACGGCGCCCCATAGGTAAGGGTGTTGCTGGCCTATCACTGGGTCTTATGGGATGCCTGCCACTGGTGCTCCCGTGGCCGGGAACCGAGGCTCCCCTACCAGCCGCTAAGGCTCCGCTACCAGATGTTAGTACAGTACATTTCATTGGATTTATTTATAGTAGAAAAAGACATTGGAAACCCGAAAAACTGACATCCCTGTTTTAATCAGTGGCAGGTTCACAGGTGCAGTTTACACTCTGGATTCATCAGTGGTCACCTCTCATGAAAAAGCCCTTTCCCTCAATGATCATGATTTCTACCTTAACCCTATTTACCCTTTAAAAACCCTGCCGGTTTGTCTATTGGATATACATGTACATATTCAGCTGTACCTTAGAAAGGTATTATCTTCAAGCTTCTCTGTGAGATAAAAAGTGTACTTCCAAAACCAAGGAAGTGATGCTGAACAGTTGTCAGGTGGAAATGGTCTATTATGGGGTCAGTGATTATGCACAAGGATAAATCCCCAAATGCACATGCCTTCCAAATTTTGTACAGTACCAGTACCCATTTTGTGCAGGTTGAAATGCTGCAAAGTGAGCTCATGAATGTGTTTTATCATATACATGGAGATGGAGGATGTGGAGTACCACAATGAGGAAGATGTCAATTCTAATAGTAGCTTGCCAGAGTTTTGTCTCATGTAATATGCCCCTCTGAATTAATGTTGTATTGCAGTAATTTTATCAAATTATTAATTTTATCTGTTATGTTGTGCCATCTTACATAAAAAAGAAAATGGGAAGAGGGAAGGTTCAAAAAGTGTAATATCATTTTTTGAGGGGTGGTTCGAAATGTGTGACAAAGTTTGACTGGGGTTGAGGTCCTAAATATGTCCTTAGAAAGTGTGACATCATACAGGACAGTCCCACACATAGCCTCACCTTAAGGTTTAATCGTACCTGAAACATATGTCCCCATAAAATTTCATGAATCAAGCTTTTTATGTGAAATAATGTTGGCATTTCAAACTAAAAAAATATTTTCAAATAAGGAAGTTTCATGTGGCCCCCTTCAAAGCCATGTAGGCAGTGAATGGCAATCTGTAATAGGACTTCCCATGGCCTTATTATGGTGGTACCGGTATTGTGTTTAAAACGTTTTATCATGAAAGCAAATTTCATATAACAGAATTCTGCTTGTCCCTAATACTAGCGCTAACAAGAGTAGGCCAACATACTAGCATGAATATGCCATTTGGTGGACGTTTTGGTTCCCCATGTAGCCGCTAGGGGGCATGGCAGCAAAATACCCGCAGGGATAGCCCGATGAATATGCCTGATTTCGGTAACCTCTGGAAGCGCATGCATGGACAAGACTGTAAATAAACAAGACGGTGTGTCTGACCAATGGTGTGTCTGGCCAATTCAAAGGCAAGACCACTTTTCTCCTTCAACCCCAGCAGTGGTAGATTTACTGCGTTATCAAAGGCCAATCCTTCTCATACCATGTCTATTTGGTGTGGGAAGTAAAAGAACTCTCACCTCGGTAAATGTGTAAGGGTGAGGTTTCCATCTAAATTCATTTCATAGATTCGATCACCACCCTTGTGGTGTAAAAGAACCTTGAAAAAGTCTGGTGAGAACCTGCAATGGTTAACTGGATGTTAAATCAAACCAACTAACCAAATTGGAGTCTATCATGGGAAGTGCCCAACAGACCCAAAACACGCTCAGTTTTCAAAAGCCAACAGAGATCGCACTTGCGGCGATGTGGTTTTCACAAGCAATGAACCCTAATGGGATATAAATCTGATACAATTGCAATGAAATAAAAGTAAGAGAATATCATAAGAAAGTACGTCTTTGAGCCATCTGTATTTGATCAAAAATTAAGTATCAAGAATGTTTCATTAAACCTAGAGAATTAATTTGATAGTCGTTCTCAAGTGTCATGAACAGAATTACTTAATGAAACTAATTTCTGGTATTAAAATCAGTGTATACATCCTAATACATTAAAAATGTCTCTGAATCAAGTCCTATATGGGTCTCAGTATAACAGGTTCAATAACCTGGTCAGTGGATGAAGGTAAGGAGTGTGAGAGTGGGGGAGAGGTTCTAATATGGAGTGACTGGGTTGAGATAGAGTCATATGCCCACCCTTCCACCAACTTCATACCTCCTTGCTGGGTGTGTGTTTCTTTGAAGAGCATAGTGAATGGCCTGTCCCTTCAGATGTGGAAGTTCCAATGCTATACAGTCAGGTGTGTCCCATCAGAATTGAAATGTGCATGCATTGTAAAGTGGTAGGAGAGCAGTGATTCAGAACAAACAGGCTCTTGAGTGTAGCTAGTTGGTCAGTAAAGTAGATGGAGTGGTTGTGGGAGGGGAGGGAGTGAGGGCTATTCTGGCATGACTGTAGAGTGGCTTCAGGTCCAGTGTGTTATACCTAAATCTTCATCTGTTCCTGTCTGTTAGTAAATATTTTTATTTCTCTTTGTTTATGTCTGTTTTCTGTCTCCAGCTGTCTGCTTCTCTGTCTGACTCCCTGGCACTATCCCTGTCTATATACTGTATATATAACTCTCTCTGTTTATATCTTTGTCTCTGTCCCTGTCTGTCCATATGTATATCTTTGTCTCTTTCCTTGTTGATTGGCATGTATGTTTGACTATTTTGCTTTGTGTGTGTCTTTCTGCATCTCTGTCTCAATTTCTCTGTCCCTTTCTGTATGTCTGACTCTCTGTCTGTTTACCTGTCCCTGTGTGAGTCTCCCTTTTGTCTCTGTTATTATCTGCATCATTATCTGTCTCTCTATGTCTCCCTCCCTGTATTCATGAAAATCGATGATCAAGGGTTTCAGCAAGTCTATGGTCAAGTCTCAGGTGCAAGGCTTGATGACAGGGTTGAAGGGAGCAAAACTGGTTTGTCAGGTCTGTACAAAGTGGGTCTGAATACAGTATTTAGATGTGTCCCATCAGATCTGACTCTCTTAATACAGTGTATTTAGTTGTGTCCCATCAGATTTGAAATGTAAATACCACATTCAGATAATATCATCACCTAATAGTTTCCTTTTCTAGTAGCAGATTACATTAGCCATAACTAAGTGTTTATCATTTCATGAAAGGACTGACATAGTGAATCATTTTGCCTTCAAAAAGACTAGAAATTAAAATGTCTATTTTTAGGAACCAAGTCAGTAGTCGGGCAGGAGGTATGGTAAGGCTTGATACTGGACCTCTGCTCATTTTACCAGGCCTTTATAGGTGGTGCATGGATAGTGAAGGGATAGTTTCTTAACAGTAAGCTGGAATGCTGTGTGAGCATTCTAACCTCTAGATGACATATAGAGCGCGTTTTCCCATGCTCAAAAAGTGGAGATCACCATGCAAGATTTTGATTTATAGATTAAAATGACGATAGTATGATAGTAGAATATATAGAAATTCTTAAAAGTTGTTTTTCACATGAGTGTGTGTTCCACCAACTAGGCGTTCTTTCAACACTAGGCCAGCCCCTCAGCCAAGCTCCTGCTTTCCAGCTGGCAGGAAATATTGTTATTTACCACGCACATCCACCAACTAATTCTAGCCGGCCGATTGCCACACAGCCCCATACACCAAGATCATGTGTCAGGTGGGAACTGGGCTGAGAGGGTATAGTGGGGCCATCTGGTGGACGTTGGCCACATTAAGGTGGTAAGCAAGTTCCCCGCTCAGTCTATAGGGGGCACTTTGAGCAGTTAAAAACACATCCGCCATGAATAATGCAGTTAATGGAGTATTGAGGGTAAATAAAGAGAGAATTAATGTGAATGTATATATGGCACACTCTGGTGCTAGCATTCTGCCCAGAGTACCCAAACTGTCCAAATTTTTGGCCTCTGCTTTTGGGTGCCACCCGTTCATGTTGACAGGGTCTCTTGCTGTGTTGGCAGCATACTGTCAACTGCAGATCCTGGGAAAGCTCACGGATGCATACTGTCAAATACCTGCTGGATACTGCGGTTAAATCAAATATCAAAGGTAAATAAAAATAAGAATTGATGAATGTGTATGGCATGCTCTGGTGCTCAAATTCTGTCCAAACTACCGAAACTGTTGGAATTTTCTGTCTCCCCTCAAAGGTTTGTTCTTCCTGGGCACCGCCCTGGGGCTGTCATTGCAGTGCTGGTGGCATGCTGTCAACACATGTATAAAAGCTTGCAGCCGGTGAGATTATATAGACCGGATGGGATGCTAGGTTTTTTACCTGGTCGATCAGGGTGGAACTACTATTCCAGCGACCCGTGGCCCGGAGCCCCAGCCAACACTCAGCAACCTTGTGGCTATGCTGCAACAAACTCCATCAGGAGTGAATTTCACCCATCAACCAAGAGCCAATGCCTGTTGGAACCACTGAAAAGCTGTTCCCCAAAGCAGGTGATCGTCAGGTCTCCTGGCAAATACTGTGTGGTTGGTGTACAACGTTTTCGCCTGGTTAGTGGAACACACGCTACAGTAAAATCCATGTCAGGTTCTTCAAAACTTTCATAAAATGTTACAAACACAGTGTACTACACATTTAACTTTTAGAAATCACAGGTCATCGTCCTTTTCTTTGAAAGAATTGAAGAAAACCATATTTCTCAGTATATTTCCTACATAAACAGAGCAAGTCTAAATTGGTATATTTTACCTACATGGTTTGGAGAAATTGGTCAAAACGTCTAATTTACTCATGGGGCATTAAGAATAAATAACAAGGATAATTAACAAAACAGTAAAACCCCTCTTCCGGGACACCCCGCTTAAGGGACACCCCACTGAAAATCCAAGTTTATGGTGCCCGTTTGTACGGGACAGACCGTTGTCGCAACCAGAACAATAGACTGAGCATTCCCGTGCGGGCCCGGACGGCCGGAGTGTGTTTTTTCAAGGTAATAACCACATCTCTAGAGGCTCTGGGCGGGTGACTGTGAGTCGATATTAGTATGAGCGACTTTCGCACCCATTGAAGGTAGGGGGTTAGAGGCCTGCTTACAGGTTAGCGGTGGGCGACACAGGGCGGGCTGGGGGCTTTGAAGGTGCGGTATTCAGTGAGCCGTCGAGCAAATTTCACAAGGAATGCATATCCATCTTCAACCTCTTATCTATTTGTCTTTAATTTTTTGTACATTCATATTCATTTTTATTGTATAATTTATATTTATTTGCTTATTTATCAATAAACCTTTTAACCTAATAACCATCATTTCCTTCATTTATGTAGGTATTCTCTATTGTATAACCACTGGCATCCTGAAAACCCCGCTTAAGGGGGCACTTGGCCCGGAACGGAGGGTATCCCCTTCAGCGGGGTTTTACTGTATTTGAAAGATTACTAGGTAGTGACACTATGAATTGTCTGCTATGCCTTTAATGGCAAATGAAATAAAGTTAAGTGGTGACTACCATGTGTAGAGGTGGGGATAATTTGACAGTGGCGTAAATTTGCTTGGCCATAGCACTAACTGGCCTGGCCCGAGATTAACATTCATATAGTCGTGGGCAGACACAAATATGGCTATGTTGGCGCCTGATGAGACAAATTTATATGTATACATAGGCGGGACACAAACTTAAAATGTTGTCCTGTGTATAGGCTTATTAACCCCCTATCAAATTATGGACTGTGGTGTAATCTAGCATCCAGCAAAAGTTGAGACATTTCAAAATGACGGAGTCATAGGCTATCACGGGAGATAAACTAGCATACTCAATTTTGTTTTGGAAAGGCTGAAAGTAAATCTTAATATAGCCCTAGAAAATAGAATAGTTCAGAGTTTTATTTGTACAGGAGAATCTCACTCCCATGGCATCTCAATCTCAAGACCTAGTTTGGGATAACTATGTCCCTATGTGGGGGAAACCCTCCAAGCAGATCCTGTAGAAAACGTGCCATTTTACATATGGTAGGTAATAAGGTAATTATCATTACTATTAACGACACCATACAAATATGGGAATAAATTTAAAAAAATGACATCTCTGATGATTTTTCTAAATTGTAGATCATCTCTGAATAACCTGAGTTACCATCATTGTCCATCAAAGCATACATTAAGAAAGTCCACTCAATGATCTCGTTTTTTCATATTTATTTACACATGATAGAAATCACAAATGTACAGTCTCAGTTATATATTCCATAGTTCATTTACCGCTTCTAGATGATCTGTGTATGTCCGTCTGCATTTCGATAAATCACGCATTTGCCTGCTTTGGCTTATATTTGCTTGGCTGCCCTATGCGATGGGGCGACATCTCCACGTCGATGTCATAATATGATTGAGGATTGTAAGCATAATACTGCTCTGCTTTGTAGGTGGAATTATCCAGATCTGGAGCAGCTGTAACAAAGATACACATATTAGATATATCATGCCAAACGTAGCATACCTTATATCGATCATGTACACAATATCATGATACCCTAAATTTTACCGATATCAATCAATTGCTTTATCAAAGTACAATGTCTTAGCATGGCATTAAAGAATAACTAGAGATACATTTAACTTTCTTTTCAAACACGATATGTACAGCACTCGAAAAACATGTCATTGGAAATGTTGAATTGTTAACTCAGGTGAAGTTACAGTGCAGGGCTGCATAGGATTCAATGCGCCATGAAGCTAGGCCGTTGTTTCTGACTGGTTGGTTTATAAGATACACAAGTACATGTGATTAAAAGGAAACGTTCGATATGCATTTGCATATCAAAATGTTTAACCCTTTCCTTACTAATGATGCCACTATGGCATTCCCCAGCCACGGGCGAATGATGCCATATGGCATTCCCCAGCCATGGGCGAATGATGCCAAATGGCATCATTTGACATTTTACAATTTAGGCCCATAATTCATGAAATACTCAATGCTATAACACCATTTTTACACAAAATATGTATTTAGATATGACCAACATAATTATTGAAAAAAAATTGAAATGGTTGCCATAGTGACATAAATCATGTCACGTGACACCATTTTTGAAATTTGGTGCTCGCCCTTACCAACCATACACATGAGTTGGCATCGCCGCCTACACGATGCAGCACAAAATTCGTTCGTAAGGATTGGGTTAAATGCTTCTAAACAAGACTAAACGACATCTAAGACCAAAAATAACCTCTCCTTTGATATTCTTAGGTTCTTGAATTCGATATTGTACCGAAATCCATATCACTTATCTTAATCTAGCCTAATTAATACAAAGTTTCAACAATTAAAGGAATACATTTTCTCTAGCGACTTAAATTGGTCTGACCACACAAGATAGGCGAATAGATAATCCAGTGAGATCTTTCATAGAAGTGAGCTCGATAATTTCTTTCGTAAGGTACGATATGCTTTCCATCTCAAGTTTATCCCTTGATTTTGTAATATAGAATCGTTGAAACGGGGACTTACCATCTACTACTTGGGGAGGCGTCTGGGTGGCCTTGGTGCTGGTACCGCCCTCTTCAGGCTTCTGTGTGTACCAGCAAACAGCCTGCTGTCCCACACGCCACTAGAAACATCAGAAAATAAACTTGTCAGTAAATGACAGTAATGCCAACGTTATATCGTATTTGGGAACTTATTCCAGCGTTCATTTGACGCCTCTCTGGATGATCTGTGTATGTCCGTTAGTATTTCCACAGATCATGCCTCTGTCTCCGGTGACTTATATTTGGTGGATTGATAAACATAAGATATCAAGCAGGTATTTTCTAACATTAATACATTATTTCTAACACTGAAAGCTCACTTTCATGCCATGCCTAAATGACTCCATGAGCCATCTCAAGTGGCTCTACATGAACAGCGGTATCAACAATAGGGGAGAAATGACTGACACAGGGAAGGGCAGATAATTGCAGGCAAGGGTACCGCACAATTAATCAAAGTGCATTGCATCTCAAAACCATTGCCACTGGTGCAGTGACATATGTTAAAATGGTGGGATATATTTATTTACAAACAAGCTCCTCCCCCACGGGTATTGCTGAAAAAGCCCCCCCCCCCCCCCATCCACCTTAGATATTCAAAGAAATGAGAAAAAAGTTGCCCCCCTCATGAAAAAGACAGTGATGGGGGTGTACTCCCGACACATTTTCCCAGCTGGGTGAGAACTGCTATTCATTTGATAATAACTACCGTTCTTAAGGGTCCACAAGACTAACAAAAACCTTCTCAAAGTAAATCGGGGGACCAAAAGAACACTCTAGAGCAACTAAAACTGGAAGTAGATGCCCTCACACACAAGACTACCCTAGGAGAAGTGGAGAGGGGAAAATTGAGTAACAGAATCATCATCTTTGAAGAAGACCAATTGTCACTCAAGGAAAAATACCCTCTAAATTACCCTGACAACAGGTCAGTCCGCCATCCTGCTGGTGAAAACAAATTTGCCAAGGCAGCCTGAAAGTAGGTGGCACTACTAGCCATTGGGGCGGCCATCTTGACGAAGGATCTCTGTAATGCTAAGCCTATGGATATTTTGGACGTTTATTTCTTATAGTATTTAATGTGTTATACGATTCTCGAGTAATGCACTCGACAAAATCAGACTTCGGTGGTTAGGTGCAGTTCTAATAACTGCCATTCAATCATGGTAGCATCGCTTAGGGAGTAGGACGTGGGGGGGGGGGGGGGGGGGAGTCCTCCTTTTTGAATGGTTGCATCTTTCCTTCTTCTATGTATTGTAGAGACAGAATGTGCAGCAATATAATACATTCGCTGTGCCACTGTTTGTAACATGTAATCAAGTCTTCCAATTTGGAAATGAGTGTAACACATATCAACACCATGTTAATATCAATGATTCATCTAACTATATTTTTTTAATGTTTACTGGTCACAAAACAAATAAAAAAAAGTGATAGGGTGCCGATAGTACATGTTAGGTGCCGATAATACACGCCTATACATGGCAATATATAGTTTGTTTGTGTAGTTTTACACTGGGTAGGCTAGTTACGTCCTTTTGAGACTGACTCATTGGTAGGCAATATTTACAGGGATCACACGGGCGGCGCCCACTCATGCGCATCCGTATCTGTCACTATGCTAAACTGGCCTCACTGTTCTTATCAATTTATGGGACTAAATATTCTTTGGGAAATTACAAGAAGACTTATCCTTTCCAGAATTTTACTCTGATCATTTCTGTTTCATCAAAATTCTGGTCTGATACCTAGAAAAGAAGATACAACCATGATTCTGACTGGTCCAATGCATAGGAAACACAGATTTTGAGCTGCCCGACTCCACAGTAAATGAATTTTCTCAGGCATTTTTTTTTTACCAACAGCATCATTCTGACTATTTTCTGCATGGCTACACGCCCTCTCACCAATTACAGCCAAAATGAGCAGAAAAATTTGGCAGGTTTTTGAAAAATGAGCACTGTTTTTACTTTGATCGCCATTTAGGATATTTTATCATGCATCCCTCTTTCTCACACTTTCCTCACATGTGTATAAATTTGTTGATAATCTGTGTTTGAGTTTTGTTGGTCGAGGACAAAGCACAAACTGGCACAACAAGATCTGCTGAGAGTTGCCAGTGTATAGGGATAACACACTAATATTCAATGTCCACCTCACTTCAAGTTCATTCATGCACACATTTCTTGAAAGCTTAGATCATGGGTAAGACAGATCTATTTTTCTCAAGTGTCTATCACCAAAAAGACTCAATTTTTACTCATTTAAAAATAATTTGCTGCAATTTCTGTTTAATTTTGATTCAAATTAGTATTTTGGTGATATACACCCACCAAAAACAGATTTGTCTTTCCCATGATCAAAGCTTTCAGGAAATGTATTCATTAATTCATTATGCCATGAAAGACAGGTTTCATTATGAAATAATATCTGACAGAAATTCTCGATATTTTCATTTTCAAAAATTAAGTAAACGTTTGATTTTTTTTGTGATAAGACACCCAAGGAAAACAGATTTTTCTTTCCCATGACTTAAGCTCTCAGGAAATGTATGCATGATTAAGTTTAGTGAATATTGAATTTTAGTGCGTTATCCCTACATTACAGTATAAAGCAATGCTTGCTTCCTTCAATTCTGCTACTTTTGGACTGAATTCTTAGATCTTCAATATTGTCTTGTTAACCTTGAGTATTTCGCTATTCTGATATTTAAAGTTCCCAACCATATCATAACATAGACCTCTCTACTAGCTCTAGGCTCTACTCAACTTTTCCGAGTCTCAAGTTGAGTAGAGGTCTATGATCATAATTTATTTTAGAAATCGACCTCCCTTCCCCCCTCCCCGAAAGCTGTGCCCCCACCGTAAATAATGAATGGTCCATAACTAAATTGTTTTATTACGGTATGGATTTGAGAAAAACTTCTAGATCTAGATTTTAAACTTTAGTTTAGTCAAACCGGAGTGGGCGATAATGAGGTAATTTTAGAAAGGTCAATATTTGATTCCATTTTTCAATGAAATATATGAGCATATCTAATCTGCAACCTTGTCAAAATTTGATAAATAGGTTGGTGAAATAAGATCAAACATAGATATAGCACAAATATACAATATAAATAAACACTTGCCCTTCTAGTCACAAGAACATTGAGGCTCCTTTGCATCAAGGACGCCATGTTTGACAAGCCTGTGGTTTCCGGTGGTAAAATGTAAGATATGGTAGGAGAGTGTAAATGGATTCGCTTGTACCTACACCTCCCCTTGTAAAGAAATGAGGTCGCCGGAAACTTTCCTCCAGCTTCCTTTGGCTCACGCATGCGCACCGACTCACCTTCCTTTTTGCACGATCGGAATCAAGCATGGCGGACCAGGCAAGTGGCATGTGGTCAAAAGAATTTGACTATAACTTATTCACATGGAACTCTATATTCTTTGGTCCATGATAACATAAATCTATAAAAGTTATGGGTTCGATCTAAAAGTATTTAAGCCCTTGAAGAAGTTCATTTAAGTGATTTCCGGACAGTGTTTTTCGTGTCCGTCGGCGCATGAGGCCACCCTGTCACTGTCACTATCGTGTCACAGCGTAGGTGTCTGCCTGCATTTTGTCTACAATGTTCGCCCCAGATGATCAGTAAACGTTACAAATTCTGACTAGGTTCCGTTAGATACACCAAGGGAGATGAGTTTGATCCTTTGACATCATCTATCAGAGCCTACGTATATTGATTCAATGTACATGTCATGCGTGTATACTTGTCGTTGACAGTGTGGAATCCACTATTGGAACCTAACTTAGTATTTGTAGCAATACAATAATACGTTATATTAGATGACATGTCTTTTGCCATTCCTACCATTTGAAGGCCTATAACACTCACATGTACTGCTGATGTTGTCTATTCTAAATAATGATAGTTCAGCAACATACTGCTCCAACGAAAAAGAAAACAACGTTTCTTAACATAATTATGTGCTATTTACTCGATTTACATAGTACATATCTCTGAAGCTACCGCCAAATATACTCCATATCAATAAAACAGATTTTCTATGATTCACTAGTGGTTTTGGGGTGTAAAATTACCTATATTTCTCTTTTCAGACTGAACGCGCTTTCCAGAAGCAACCAACAGTCTTCTTGAACAAGAAGAAGGCAACTCTGCAAGGAGGAAAGGTAGAGAAGGGAAAGAAGCTCCGCTTTGTCAGGAATGTAGGACTTGGCTTCAAAACGCCACGTGAGGTAAACTTACATGGAAACATGTTTACACATTTATAGAAATAATAGATCCGGTTTTATTTTGACACAACCTTGTCTTTTTATAAATGGCCAGACCTTAAATATACATGTATAGTCAAGTGTTATTTTTACTTGTAACTTGTACCATCTCTAGGTTCATTTGATTTTGATAAGACAAATCCTTAAGATTCCAGCTTTCAGATATCTACATTTTAAATTATCTCAATCATCCGATTCTGGTAATAACATGTTGATTCGAAAAAGTTATTTTTGTATTCCTCAACGTTGGATAACTTCATATTGTGTCTCTTTCTGCTTCAGGCCATTGATGGTACTTACATCGACAAGAAATGCCCATTCACCGGCAACGTGTCCATCCGTGGCCGTATCCTCACAGGTGTGATCACAAAACTGAAGATGCAGAGGACTTGCGTCATCCGCCGTGATTACCTGCACTACATCCGCAAGTACAACCGTTTTGAGAAGAGGCACAAGAACATGTCCGTGCATCTTAGCCCCGCTTTCCGGTAAGAAATATCACTTAGTTAATATGCAGTGGGTCACAAATTTATGATTTTAATATCGTACCTGTGAATGATGAAACTTTCACGACGGTCTTCATAGCACAATGCCTTGATGCAACTATACGTGACCTGACATGGGTATTTTTTATACTTAACTCCTCCTTCAATATAGGTTTCCCTTCAGTATGATAAGGACTTCAATGTGTCCCAGTCAGAACAATGCAAACCTACAGATCGTAGGATTCTTGGCGTGATGTTAAGTGATCCAGTCGCTGACTGTTGGCTTGTCATTCTCAAGCTGCAATTAGCAAATAAATCTTGTATTTGCTTTTTGTAAAATATTATTTAAACAACAAATCCAATCAGTAATACATACTAGCCTACCTTTCAATGATGAAACTTTCACGACGGTCTTCATAGTAAAACGCCTTGATGAAGCTATACGTGACCTGACGTTATGGGAAAGGCTACATGTGTGATCTTTGCTTTATACCCTTTCTATGTTAAGGGATGTGAAACCTAATTAACTGTGGCACTTAGCTTTGTAGTTCTGAATTTGGGAGGTGCAGCAACACCATTACTCGTTACCTATGATACTACCAAAGCCATTTTTATAGGTAGCAGGATTAATCTTCAGCTGGTACAGCAGTGTTGTTTCTTTTAGTGGATCCCTTCCAGTATATGCCTTAAAGTACAGATCTAGATCAAGCCTCGTCCTAATAATTCTTTTTTAATCAATCTTGTAGCCAAATTTTCTACTCTGAACTTCCATGCTATTCATCCATAGAAAATCTAAATTGTGGAGTCTTCCTAAATCCAATGAATGATGAAACTTTCACGACGGTCTTCATAGCAAATTGCTTTGATGAAGCTATACGTGACCTGACATCATGGAAACAGGATTTAATCAGAGGTCATAGGTTCTCTTCATATTATACTCTATGCGAGTTTTGAATCAAAAGAAGATATGCTACAAAATGCCCAGCTATGGAGAAATTTATTCACTCATTACAATGATTCATTCCGGAGTTGGCTGGCTAACACCTTCCCCTTAAAACTAACTGCAGTTATCGAATACAGTTCTGATATTTATATTGGTAACTATTTTAACTACACTGCTTTGTCTACAGAATGAACAAAGGCCAAAGGGACTTGATTACAGCTAATACCTGTGTATGATGAAACTTTCACGACGGTCTTCATAGCAAAATGCCTTGATGAAGTTATACGTGACCTGACATAGGGATGTTTACAGCACTGTAATCGCTCCATCAGTATTGATTTATATTGTGAAAATATGTTTGAAAGATAAATTTGAATTGGATATATGCAGAATTGAACCATTTTGAGATTTCCAAGATAATAAGAGGGGGTTAGTAGGTGACTAGTGCCAAGTTGCAGAGATTCATTGTAATTTTACTTTTTGGGGAGCATGTGTATGATGAAACCTTCACGACGGTCTTCATAGTAAACACTTTGATGAAGTTATACGTGACCTGACACTGTACCCGTGATTTAAATGCCATTATTTCTTAACACTGTTACTAAGATCGAATTTCAAATTTATATGATTAAGACTGAATGTTGAAATGGGCCTTTTAGAAAGAATAGTTAAGAGGTGCAATTTCTTCCCTTCCCTTTCCTTTAGTCTAAGGAGAAATCAAAATATTTATCCTGGTACAGCACTTATAGAGATCATTTCATGTGTTTTTTTAAATAGATCCTGTAAACAAATTTCAATTATGAACTTCCATGCTTTCCATCCATATAAGATTAAACTTGGGAGTTTTCCTGAAACCTATGAATGATGAAACTTTCACGACGGTCTTCATAGCAAATTGCTTTGATGAAGCTATACGTGACCTGACATCATAGAAACAGGATCTGGTTTTTTATTTTAATGTCATTTTAGACCAAATTTCAAATTTAAAAAAAAACTACAGTCAAATATCAAATAAGCGTTTTAAAAAGAATAGTTAAATATGTGACCTGACATGGGAACAAGATCTAGTTTTTAATGTCATTTTAGATTTTGAAAAGAATAGTTTAAGAGGTACAATTTGCTCTTTGTTTTTGTCAGGGAGAAATCAAAATTTCCTTCCTGGTTGTTAATGTAAAGGAACCAGTGTGATATTTAAAAAAGCCAAGTCCTGGTATGATGACCACTAAAGCAAGGTAGTCCATAGTGGCCCTGACCAATCCAATGGATTCGTACTGTCTGAACACAGGCATATTGAAATAAATGTAGAAAATATCTACAATTTTGTATCATTGATTATCCAGTTATTGATTTCTTTCATGTTTTATATGAGTTTCTGAGATTATAATGCACGAGCAGAGTCATAATCTGTTTTACAGAGATGGCAGTTTTCCATTTCCCATGGAAACCCACTTTTCCACTTTTTTTGTTTTGTTTAACAACAGAGCCTCAGCCCCAGCCCCAATTATGAACTTCCATGCTTTCCATCCATATAAGATAAAACTTGGGAGTTTTCCTGAAACCTATGAATGATGAAACTTTCACGACGGTCTTCATAGCAAATTGCTTTGATGAAGCTATACGTGACCTGACATCATAGAAACGGGATCTGGTTTTTATTTTAATGTCATTTTAGACCAAATTTCAAATTTAAAAAAAACCAACTACAGTCAAATATCAAATAAGCGTTTTAAAAAGAATAGTTAAATATGTGACCTGACATGGAAACAAGATCTAGTTTTTAATGTCATTTTAGATTTTGAAAAGAATAGTTTAAGAGGTACAATTTGCTCTTTGTTTTTGTCTGGGAGAAATCAAAATTTCCTTCCTGGGTGATAATGTACGGGACTCAGTGTGATATTTAAAAAAGCCAAGTCCTGTTATGATGACCACTTAAGCAAGGTAGTCCATAGTGGCCCTGACCAATCCAATGGATTCGTACTGTCTGAACACAGGCATATTGAAATAAATATAGAAAATATCTACAATTTTGTATCATTGATTACTCAGTTATTGATTTCTTTCATGTTTTATATGAATTTCTGAGATTATAATGCATGAGCAGAGTCATAATCTGTTTTACAGAGATGGCAGTTTTTCATTTCCCATGGAAACCCAATTTTCCACTTTTTTTTGTTTTGTTTAACAGAGCCTCCACCCCATGTGATGGGAAACACTGTTTTCCAAATTTTCTTGGTTTCAAAGAAGCAGCAAATTGTCTGTGAAAAATATTTCCACGTTTTTTTTTCACTTGCTTCAACTGACATCCCTGGATTTAATAGTGAACTTTTTCTGTTTGTCATAAGAAATGGAAACCTGTTTTATTTTTACAAACGAAGTAAGTCTTCGGAAAGATCTGTGTCCTTGTATGATGATCATATTTACAGGTAGTCCTCGGCTCTGACCAATCCAATGGATTCGTACTGTCTGATAACTGGACTACAGATCTCTCCGTTTATCGCTTCCGTTAATCAGACATCATTCTAAATTTAAATACTTAAGTTTTATTCTAGTCTTAAAGGCACTAATAATTGTTTCCCTAATACATCAAACTCAAGCATGGCAATCTTATTTTGTTATATTACATGTCATAGATTTCTTTTTCTTATGATAAAAATTGAAAGCAAAGCGTGGCGACGTACTACCCCCTCAGCGATGCTACCTTGAATGACAGTTAACCATGGTGCACTCATAGTCGTGACAATCGATCACAATATGCTCCCATGTTTCCATTTATGATAAAAATTGAATTGTTTTATGTTTTCAGTGATGTTGGTCAAGGAGACATCGTGACAGTTGGCGAATGCCGCCCACTCAGCAAGACAGTCCGCTTCAACGTCCTCAAAGTCACCAAGGGGGCTGGAGCCAAGAAAGGATTCTCCAAATTTTAAGCCATGCTGTATATTATGAAATAAAAAAAATAAAAAGCGAAAAGTTATTTGTTCTTTGATGTTTGTATAACCATCTGCAGATTAATTCCCGAGCTTCTAGATGAGTTGATCCGTGCCAGTTGTATACTTTATCCTGATATTGTTGGATCATTCAATGAATGTTCATAATTAAAGACTAGTCTACATAAATCAGTAGGAACGGTTGCGTTATATAGCACGACTAAATTTCATATGGCCAGATTATCAACGGATCTTTTTTCTTTTTTTTTCAAATTAAATGTTTTGTCTATGGGTGTCCTTATCATGTGTGGGATGTGGAGGTCATCGGGTGTTTGACCAAACATTAACTTCATTTGTCCCATGTGTCTTTAGAACGCCATGGCCAAGGCCCCACGTCCTTTTCCTTTGCTCTATTTTTAACGAGTTATAGTACGGGATTAACAGCTACCCTGGTGAGGTTAAATTCAGAGCAGTTCTGCTATTAGAACCTACATGGACGAAAGTACTTGGTTCCAGGTGCACACAGCAGATAACAAACCAATCTCATAGTCGGAGCAGTGGAGACAGGTGGCCGCCCATATAGCATGGTGGAAGCCTCCCAGTCACCCTTAATCGATGTGAGCGTAGATGCGCAGTCTTACAGCGTGGCCAAATCTAGCTTCCAGTGGCTAAAACTTGAGGAGATGGCGCTATGGTGTTTACTTGATCCCATTTACTTCTCTATTAGAGCCGCGTAAAATGCATTGTTGAGAATCACTCTCCCCTTCCCTATTTTGTGTGAGTAGAAATAATATCCATCTTAAAATCATGTTGATGCCGTACAATACGCATTTTAGTCTACAGGAGATTGCAAGTGATACGAAACCCATCGGGATACGTCGAGTGACAGGTCTCCTCTTCGCCCTTGTGTTTTAAGCACGTTTAGACCTGTCCTACGGATGACCCCGGAACAGCTCCAGCATGGGATTGCCATTAGCTATTCTTATTCGGGAGGTATGCTTGTGTGTGGCTGCTGTTGGAGGAAACCAAGTGGGAGTGCTTTTGTAGAAGACCACAAGTTGGCTAAGCCTGGTTGGTTAGGGAGCATCCAATGATTATGGCCGAGTGGGCGGGCAACCTTTTTTCGGTATTCCAGGGGGGGGGGGGGGGGTGGTATTCCAAGGGGGGGGGGGTCAACTTTTTTTTGTTCAATGACAAGAATAGATGTTTGTATATGAAATGCATTCATATCACATCACAAGAAACCTGGGGGCCATTTCACTAGAATTGAGAAGTCTCATTGTTGCCAACAGTGGAACCACAGTGTCAGTGTCTCAAAAGGACGCAACCGAGACATAAAACCACACAAACAAACAAAAGGTCCAGTCAAGCGTGAATGTCACTCCAGAAAGAAGTGTCACCAACAGTGCCTGTTTCACTAGTAAATTGGGTGTCTCTGTACCTGGCACTGTGTTGGTGAGAGGGTCGACCCTCTCGGTGGGGTTTTGTCAGGGAACTTCCCCTAGGAATTAAGTGATGAAACTTTAAGACGAGAAAGGGAACCATATAACCTATAAACGTTCCAAATATGAAGATGATCGGCTGCAGATATTCGCGTTTGAATTTTGTCATAGCATATGTCTGTCTAGATTGGCCGCCACCTCTTGTCTACACTACGTTCCAACTAAGAGGTTGGTAACGTTAAACCATGGACGTGTCCACGGATTCTCACTCTCAGACCAAACAATTTTGTTCTACATGGATTCTGATATCCCAAATACTTTCAAAGAAATATTCATATGTTAATACATTGTTAAAGAACATTATCTCTGTGGCCATTCTATTATAAATACACTTAAAAGATGATAAGAACATGGAAAAGCGACTTCTAGGGTAACAACGTGAGCCAAAGAACGCCCCCAAAGAACCAGTTACAACTTACAGTAGGTGCCGAAAAATAGCTAAAGCAACGTTCCTTTACCCACTGCAATGGCATGAGATACCCGCTACCACGCCAGGTCAAGGCCCCTGTCAATTCAACGTGACCAGAGCTAACGTAGTGTTGCTCGGGTGGCCAGTGTAATGTCTGTCCTGGTGGCAAGTGTACTTTCCCCCACGTCTCCGCTAATTTATGCTGTGACCTTGACATTGACTGCACTTGTTCCTGGTTCATTAGACTGTAGTTCATCTACCATCCCATTGTTGTCAGGCCTGTATGAATAGGTCAACGGAATGCAAGGTTTCTGTGGATATTTCCAAAATGGGTCCCTATTTACTCTGTGGTTTATCCACAGCATAGTGAGACCCTGTGCTCACTAAGTGCACTATGCCATAAAACATGCCAACAGTGAGTTGGTCCAACCCCAACAGCGAGACCACTGATGAAATGCGAATTTGGGGTTGACACTGTTGGTGTTGCTATTGCTGCCACTGTTGTGGTCCTACCTCTCGCTTTGACCCCTCTGCTAGTGAAACAGCTTCCAGCTTAGTTGCACTACTATATTAAATAATGATTAACACACAAGTTAACAATAGTTGTCTGACTCATTGGAGTTCAGTGTCTATGGTTACAGTCCTGTTTGCCACTGGGAGATGGGTGTGTACCCTCCCTCAGTCTGACAGACTGATGTGGTGGGAAACAACAATGGACAAACACTAGAACATTTGTCCCAGAATCAATGCAGTCTCACAAAATCATTAGTTTTTACTTCAACATCAATGAATTGGGAGCATTTACTACAACATCATGT
The DNA here is from genome assembly GCA_950022655.1 of Alentia gelatinosa. Classification (NCBI taxonomy): domain Eukaryota; kingdom Metazoa; phylum Annelida; class Polychaeta; order Phyllodocida; family Polynoidae; genus Alentia; species Alentia gelatinosa. The sequence goes on along the minus strand of OX465584.1, from coordinate 24,510,749 downwards.
GCTACAAAACACCCCTGTTGCTGCTTATTTCAATAAGATTACCATATTTGTGGAAGAGCACTGTGAGCAAAGAGAACTCTTCATTGAGAACTCTACATTGAGTATCGTACTTGAAGGGGTTCTGCATTTAAAATAATGGGACTTCGTCTTCCTTCTGTAGTGCCACACCATGAGTTGATCCACTCATACCAAGGATCCCACACACCATGCCAGACTATAATAAATTGCCAAAACGTCTGTATTTGCATGTCAATGATACTGCTACAAGAGACAGTGAAGGTCCTGGGAGATCCTGCAAGGGAGCCAGATGACTACTAACTGGTGACACAAATCAAGATAGCAGTTGCTGCTGGATATTTGAATGTGTAAAACCAAGTCCCAAATTTGAGGATTAGGTTCTAGGTAGTCAAGCTTTATGATTGATTATATCGGTACAGGAGAGATGGGGGCTTCTAGCATGTCTGCTAGCTGCTAGCTACAGTCTAGATTTGGCAGAGGTTGCATCCCTGATTTCAGGTAATAGCATTAGTAGAATCTTACAATTTAAGAGACTAGGAGTATCAACTCAAACTGTCATCATAGCATCATATAGTAATGCAGCCAACTTCAACCAGTTGGCATTGTGCTTGATGTTGTCATACTTTGACTGTGCCTGTATGTAAAACCTCATATCAACACTAATTATAGGGTTGGAGAGTTAAATATGACATCACATACCAGCCTTGCTTTGAACTTGATAGTGGGGAATTCCATAAGTGGCAGTAAGAAAGGCTTCATGCTGGACTTTGAAACTCAAGGCTATGACCAGTGTGTGCCGAAATTAGATTTGCAATGGTGCCAACAGCTGAAATAAGGTAGATTTTGAGGTATATAGTAATGGGAAAACTGTAAACCTGTGTTTATAATCTTCTGATTCCTCACGGGTATTCCCCGATATTTGAAACCTGGTGAATTCACCTCATTTTAAAACATCTGTAGAATATAGGTTCACAGATATTGGACGATTACTCCACAGGAGTAGTTTTGTCATAATCTGCCTACTTTAGATGGAGCTCTGCAAGGCAATGAGACAAAGGTCTCATATGGTAGCAGCATCTTGTAGAAATGCTATTTAAAGGATATGATGACTATGACTGGGAAAAGCTACATGGTGGAAGCAAGCTTGGCAAACTGTTGGTAGCAGTACTGTCTATATATACTTGGATCACCTAGTGACCTATAAATCATACAAGAAATATCTTCAGAAGATATATTTTTACAGCCATGATCTAAAAATGTCCCTGTCAGTTGCAAGGTAAATTTGCCATTCAAATCATATATATGATTCAAATTCTTATGTTAAAAGCAGGACACAGGAACCTCTTATATATAGGCTCTCCAAGGAATCTCCTGTAAAACTGACCAAGGAATACCTAAGTGTTGACATCATCTGTTATTGGTTGCCAGTGGTGCAAATGCTAGCTCCTCTCCACCAGAGGTGACTCCAGATAATGCAATGACTGAGATTGAAACTGGCCTCCACATGGTGTGTGTTTCAGTCCTACTCCAGACTCCCCCAAACTTTGTCTTTTTTGCATTGGCACTGTTCTGTCAATGATATGTTTATTTGCTACTTGTTTCTTTTTTCATTCTCAAGCAATTTTTATGAAGGGAATATTGTGTGTACAATCACTAAATTTGGCAAAACAGCCATCATTCCACTCAGGCCCTAGCCCCCTACTCCTTATTCTAATGCCAGGTTTTAAGCTGAATGAAAAATGAGAACCATTTTTTTGTAAGTCTTTGGTATAATCGGACCGGGGTTTGAACTCATGACCCCCCATGCTTGAGGCAAACACCACTACCACTTAGCCACCAAGTTTGGTCAAAGTTTTGACAAATGACCAAATGTAACTGGGTTTGTTTTAAGGTCAAGAAGGAAAGCCTTATGGAAAAAAGGCCACATCAGTTTAGCCTCCCCTGTGCTTTTGCCCTATTCCTATTGGTGGGGGGGGGGGGGGGGGGACTTTTTTGGGAGCATTCCAAGGGGGGGGGGGGGCAAATTTTTTTTGGGTATTGCAGGGGGGGGGGCAACTTTATTTTTAACATTCGGTGTTCCAAAATTTGTGCCCCCCTCGGCCATAATTAATGAATGCTCCCTTAGCTTTTATTCCTTCAGGCTGCATCAAAATTGAAGACATATAAGTGAAACCCTGCTTAAGGGGATACCCTTTGTCCCGAGCACAGTGTCCCCTTAAGTGAGGTTTGTCTCCCCTACCTTAAGTGGGATTTGTGCAGGGTTCAAATAAATTATAGATTTCTGTTCTGAGCAAATTGTCTCCTTAAGTCAGGTGGCCCCTTAAACAAGGTGTCCCAGAAGTGGGGCTTTAAAGTAGTGTAAACAGTCTTAGTTCCTAGATTCTGCCATTCTGGATATACCGGTAGTTAACTGTAAACAGGGATGCAAGTTTACAAACAAATTACAGAATACTAACATTTCCTATATATTGACAAAAATAGTTTTTCACATTTATCTCTCTTCAAATACTAGAAAAAAATAGTAAAATCCAGGGATTTTCAAATATATCTTCAGTGGAGACGGGGCACTTCTTGCTTTCAATGCAGCTACCGCTTGAATGCGTTGACATCATCATTTACTCGCTATCAAAAAGTTCCACAGTAGATAAAAAAAAGAGAAGGAAATTAGAATATATGTACAGATTTGTAGCCATTATGTTCCAGAATAGTGTTATAAATGTAAAGGCTTTGCAATTTCCCTTTTTTTTCTTCAGTACCAACTTTCATCTGTGTGTAAACATTGTAAACACTTTTGACAAGAAGAGGGGTGTGTTTGATAACCCATGTTCATAGAAAATGATAGCAGTGCCAAACTCTTGTGTGAGGGACACTAAAAACTTCTAATCCACAGGTGGCATCACATAGTGGTATTGTAGTTAACTAGATTTATCATTTATAATTATAAATGAATCTGATAAAATTTTAAAAAAACTATGGCCGATTATGATAACTATATAATGTGATCTGACTTGTGATCCTTCATATCATTTATCATTTTTCTATGAATTATAAATATATACTTACATCCTGTAAAGGTTTCATCTTTTGA